>LPNX010434271.1:74951-197112 GCA_001517045.1 Pseudotsuga menziesii
CAGTGATAAACGCTGTAACCATCACAATATACCATGATTTATGCCAGTTTATCTACACTTAACCATGACTGTTATTAATAACCACTAACTTGGTGAACCAGAAATACGGTGACTGATAGAATCATCATTTCAACCATTGATTATTGACAGTGATTCATAATTAACATGTACAACGACGTAAGTCGAAATGACATTTAGTATTTAACACTGTCAACACGATATTTCCATATGCATACAACTGTCGATCTATTAAGAGGTGTAAGCCACGTTTTCATACAAGCTCATTAATCCAAATGAATAATCGTTTATTTAACTTGACAATTGGCTTACTGCATGGCCAGCTAATCCTAACAGTCATCTCTTATTTAATCATGTTACGTCGTGGTATGCAAGGTAATAAAATCGCACTTTCATATTAATAATGCTTTGATAAAATAGCTAGATTAATATCTTTGCTATGTATCTATGCTATGTATGTACAAGACTAGGTTTAAAATCTTCCAAATATCTTATCGATACATATCTCAATGATAAACTATCATAAGTAAGAAATTTCTATACAAACATTATTTACCCATTAACTATATTATTTACAAAATGTCGTAGTATGGTATTACATATAAAAAAAAACATTTTGAAAATGACCCTTAGTTTCATGGCTTAGGACCAATAATACCCTACTCAACATAGAATGTGTTTTATTGAATTTCTCTTGACCCATTATTTCAAACTCTTAAGCCACATAAATTTCGTTTAATGATTTTCATAAACTCATAAAAATTTATGAGACTGCTAAAAATTTTAAAAGGTCAAGTTTATAAATGAATTTCTTTCAGCTCTAGAATAATTATATCACTTTCTTTTGATTGAGAGTACCTTCAGAATCAATGATTATGAAGGTGCTCTCTCATAATTTTCCATTGATAAATCACATGGAGAGCTGATCTCTCTTCATTTCTTAATGAGATGGAGAGGTTGTTGCTGGCTGCCAACAAATGGCGACGACCTGGGTGAACCAGTTATCTCTGCTTAAACAAGATGATCAAAAATGAAATCTCAACACCTGTTGAAAATAATCAAAAATCCTTTATCCATATTAAACCATTTTCTCATATTCATAAATATAACTCAGAAATATTCCATCTTTTAAAACATAAATTTGATTAGGGATAAACTCACAAATATCTTAGCCAAAGCAAGTACTTCTTAGTAAAGATGGCCTGTACCATCAGCATAGAGTACTTTTTCATTGAAAACTTTCTAGAATCTGTTCCATAGCATCATCATTTTCTTTCTTTTTTTTTTGCTTTTCTTTTTTTAAAATAATAATTCTGCCTGAAGACTACTATCTGGGTTTGGTATCCCAATGTGATAGTATCATTCACGAGAGTTGTCTGAAATAAGCAAGCCGGCTCGTGATGAGACCTCTTGTCCTTTAATTTTCAAATAAAAAGCCATCACCCTGGTGATCAGAAATGAAGTTATTCCGGACAACACTGATGATCATGATTAGGCCGGCTCATTACTGAGACCTCCTATTCTTCAGTCAAAAGTTATGCTTTTATTGCAATTTAATTTTTGATCTTTTAATTTTCATAAAATAAGAGATCATTACCTAGCGTGGTAACCAAACGGCAATGTCAGTCATTAATATCACCAGAAAATGAATCAGCTCGCTCGTAATGAGACCCCTTATCTTTTGATTTCAAAACCAAAAGCCATTACTAGTTTCCTAATAATGTCATACCAGTGATATTTGTGATTCTGATCGGACTGGCTCATTACTGAGACCTTCCGTCTCTTACTTTAGCTTTTAATTAACTGGAACAAATGCTAGACAGTTCTCAAATGATAAAAATTTTCTAAAACCAATGATAAAGATCTGTAAAAGTTTTTCAAAAGTACAAGCTTCGAAAAAGGCATTTAATAAGCTATCCCTATTTTGGAAAAGAACAAGATGAAGAAAATCTGAGAAACATTTATAAATAGAAACAATGAAGATCTTTACAAATTCAAGAAATTTTGATCAATCTGAACAAAGTTTAAAAGATTTCAGTCTAATATCATAATTTTTAAGACTGATGAGTAAACTGATCTTTATTTATTTACATTAGTCATAGTTGTTACTTACAAATGACTGGTTATATACATAAATTTAAATCAATCTAATATATATGATTTTGGCAAATATTGATTGATTTACCAGTCTGCTAGTTTATATACAGAAAACAAATTTATTTACAATCAGCAAGTAGGTATGTACATTTTAGATAGAAAAAATATCAACAGAAATATTTTTTAAGAATCAGTCCATTCACAGGGAATGTCTCGGACTGTCCTTCAAGTGTTTGCAGTCGAAAGGTACTTGGACCTATTTTTTCAGAAATAACAAAAGGACCTAACCACAATTTCTGAAATTTTGTATGATCTCCCTTATCTTCGTGAGCTTTATCCCATTTTAAGACCAAGTCTCCTACTTGAAATTCTCGATCAGAACTAAATGATTGGTCAAACCATGACTTTACAATCTGTTGATTTTTGTTAAAGTGTTGTTTTGACTTTTCCCTATCTTCTTCCAATTTTAACAATGCATTAATTCTTTTTTCCATTGCTGGGCATTCTTCTTCCTGGACAGACTGAGCTAACTGTAATGAAGGTAAGAACAAATTTGGTGGAAGAATAGCTTCAGTTCCATATACTAAGAAAAATGGTGAGTTGCCTATCGCAGCTTTTGGAGTTACTCTGTCTGCCCAAAGAGCATTGACCAATTCAGTATGCCAGTTCCGATGGTGAACTGAAACTGTTCTTTTAAGAATTTTTAATAAATTTCTATTTGTTGATTCAGCTAAGCCATTCCCATGATGATGGTAATTAGCTGAATATCTTATTTTTATTCCTTTTTCTAATGCAAACTGAATCAATTCAATTGATGAAAAATATGACGCATTATTGAAAACGAGAGAATTGGGAATACCAAATCTTGTTATGATAAAGAATTCCAAAAATAGTATAACCTGATTGGTATTCACAACTTTTAACGGTGCAGCTTCAGCCCAACGAGTGAAATAATCAGTGGCAGTGATTATGTATTTGTGTTGTATTGATGAGGGAGGGTTTATTGGACCTACTATATCGATACCCCATTGCTGAAAAGGTCTTTTAGTTGAAACAGGTTGTAAAGGGAAAGCAGATTTTTTTACCCTTCCTGCAGCAAGTTGACACTCTTGACACTTTCTGACGAAGGTATAAGAATCTCGAAACAAGGTAGGCCAATAATAACCAGCCCTGAGAATTTTGTGAGAAGTGGTCTCCCCACCAAAATGACCACCTGCTGGTCCAGAATGCAATTCCTTCAGAATTGTTTCGGTTTCATCTTTATCTAAACATCGAAGGTAAACTCCATCTGAATTTTTTCTAAAGAGGATATTATCGATTAATAAGTATGGAGCAGACTTCAATCTCAGTTCTCTTTTCTTCTTTGGTTCTAAGTAATTAGGGGCAGTCCCTGTTTCCAAAAGTAACCGTATGTCTGTGTACCAGGAATCTTGAGGAGGTGGATAAAAATAAATCTCCCTGATAAGTAAAGCTTCATCAATAACAGTTTCAGCTTTATCATCAGGAAAATGAGCAGCTTCAGCGGCTAATTTACACAGCCCTTGACCTTTGATTATCGTTGAAGGTTTGATTTCTAAGTCATATTCTTGAAGAGCTGTCATCCATGGTGCTCTCTTTTCTCCTAAATCTTTCTGAACTAACAAATTTCTGACTGAAGAATAAGGAACAATTACTTTCGTTTTAGATTTTAGCAAGTAAGGACGAAAGTGTTTTACAGCTTTGAAAACAGCAAAGGCTTGCTTATCAACTTCATGATAATTGAGTTCAGCACCTTTGAAATTCGAACTCATGAAAGAAATTGGGACTTCATTATTTTGCTGATTTAACTGGGTTAAAACTGCTACATATGCAATATTAGAAGCAAAGGTATATAATATAAAATCCTTATTAAAATCTGGGCTTAGAAGACTAGGAGCCTCTGAAATAGCTTCTAAAATTTTTTGGAATGATTCTTTTCAGTTTGTCCCCAATTAAACACAGCATCTTTTTTAATCATTTTCTGCAAAGGACGAATGATCTCTGAAAAACTAGGAATGAATCTCCTAACAAAATTTATTTTTCCTAAAAATGATTGCATTCCTTTCTTGCTGGAAGGAAAGGTAATCTTTGAAATAGCTTGTGTTCTTTCAGGATCAATCATGATTCCATGTTTCGAGACTACACATCCTAGTAAGATACCTTCTGAAACAGCAAATATCATTTTTTTAGGATTTAAAGATATTCCAAATTTTCTACACCGTTCAAATACTTTTCTGAGATGATTAAGATGATCAGGACGATGTTTAGAGTATACAGTAACGTCATCCAAATAGACAACGACTGAGTGACTGGTTAAGCCTCTAAAAGCAATATCCATTGCTCTTTGAAATGTTGCTCCCGCATTGATTAACCCAAAAAGCATCTTGCGGTAGGCATACGTTTCCCATGGAGTTCTAAACGCTGTTTTCAATTGATCATCTGGGGAAACCAATATTTGGTTATACCCTGAGAAACCATCAAGAAGAGAAAGTATCTCAGACCCATACACCTTCTGAAGAATTTGTTCCATGGGAGGAACAGGGTAATTATCCTTTTCAGAAGCTTTATTTAAATTTCTAAAATCAACACACAATCTAATATCCACGTTTTTCTTCCTAACTGGAACTAAATTTGCTACCCATTGAGTGTGCCTGATAGAGAAAATGATCTTGGCAGCTAACAATTTATTCAGTTCCTTTTTTATTGTTGGTTCTAATGATGGGTGATATTTTCTTAACTTCTGTTGAAAAGGTTTTGATTCTTGTTTAATTGGAATTATATGTTGCATAACTTGAGTATTGAATGTTTTCAGGTCATCATATGTCCATACAAATATATCTTTGAAATCCTTAAACAATTTTATGAAAGCTGTTTTTTCTATAGGATTACAATCTATTCCAAGATTTACAGTTTGGGGATTTAATTCTGTTCCTAAATTGATGGTTTCGTATCTCATGCGAGAACTATTTGTTTTACAATTAGGAACAGACCTAAACTTATCCTGTAGATCAAAAAACTTTTCTAATCGAAGTACTAAATTAGGGACTGGTTTTACCTATTCGAAAGCTTTTTCAATTGAGCAGAAATCATTAATTACCAAAAAATCCCGCAGGTTTTCGTCATGAGTGGCTTCATCTATTGCAACATCTTTAAAAGTATCTTCATTCGTTAGGAAATTCAATACCTGCGTATCATTGTCAAACACACGCCAGTTAAAAATATTGTCAAGTATAGAAGGCCTAAAAATCAATTCAACAGAAAAGAAATCTGGAGTAAGATTTTCTGAAGGAATTAACTTGGATGCTACATTTGCTAACAAATCTGCTTATTGATTTTGACTTCTAAGAACAAAATTTATGTTAAATGCATCAAAATGTACGATAAGATTCCATACCTCTTTTTGATAACTCTGTAAATGTTCAGATAAATAGTGAATGGAGTTACGAACCTGTCTGACAATGATCTCGGAATCTCCAAAAACAATTAACTCTTTAATGCCCAAATCAATTGCCTTTTTTAAGCCTTGTATTAAAGCTTCATATTCAACTGTATTGTTTGTACAACTAAATTCCATTCTACAAGCTATACAAGTTTTATTTCCTTGAGGGTCTACTAGTAAACAACCAGCCCCTGCTCCTTCCTTAGATTTGGCGCCATCAAAGTATAACATCCAAATAGGACTATGTACAATTACCTTACTTTCTATGACATTTACAATATTTACATTATTTAAATCACTAATGGTTTCCTTGAGTGAACAGTTAGGAGAAATCACTGTTACATTACAAATTTCAGATTGCTGATTATTTTCAGAAAGAGTAGAACTTTCAGCCATGAAATTTCCAAATCCTAATTCATACATGTAATTTCCCATAATTATACTATCAGAAAATAAAACAGGTTCACTAGGATCATGTAATTCTGTAACAGTATGTTTCATATATCGTTCTCTATTTATTTTTATCTGATTTGATTTTCCATTTTTAGGTAACCACAATGTAGACCAATCAGTAGCAAAGAAACCGTTCAACTGTTGAGACCAATCCCTACTTAAGAATAATCCATATGCATCTGGAATATCAACAACAACAATATCAATGATTTGATAAACCGAAGGGTTACAAGCAATCCTGACTAAGACATCTTTCATCTCTCCAACAACCTTTACATTTGTTCTATCTAATTGAGTTATTTGTGAATTGGATGGAACAAATTTTCCATTCAATTTCTTACATATAGATAGAGGCATAACATTGGAGGATGCTCCTGAATCTACCATGCAATTGTGGACATTCCTATTGAAAATCTCGAAGGTAAGTAAGAATGGAGGTGTAGTTGATTTAGAATTCTTACCTATCAAGGAAGCTTTATCAGCTGCTGCTTTTCCTTTTTCAGTCGCTGTTGAATCATTGTTAGAACTATTTGCAGCAACATTTTGTTTTGCATTAGGAACAATTGAGCTTACTGCAGGATTTATAATATGACTATTAGGCATTGGGTAGATTTGAAGAAGATCGTACATACTAATGTTTGCACGTGTCTTCTTTAAATCTTCGATTATATCATATTGTAAATCTAATTTTGGAACATTTTGAATGATTTGTGTACCCTTAGTAGGCTGAGTTTGTTTGCCAGATTGAGTTTGTTTATTTGGTTGTGAGTTATTGTTATCAGTATTCGTAGTAGAACTTGAAGCACCAGGAGTATTTGTAGTTGCTTTACTACGAGTATTATACACATGTTGTCCTGAAGGTGGATTTCTACTTTCATGTTCTTTCACAAAACTATCCCAGAAATGATCGTTAACTTGTTGAGGTTCTTCTGATTCTTCATCATTTTCTGATTCCTCTTCTTCTTCGTTTTCGTTCATCTCTTGACTAGGAGTTTCAGATAAAGATAGAACAGCTCGAATTGTATTAAATATTTCTTCATTAGCGGCTACATCAGGGGGTGAATTCTTATTATTTCTGTTTGGGTTTTGTCTAAATTGATTTCTGAAGTAACCCCTAGAAGGAGAAGCTTCAGAATTAGTTTTCTTTAACCCTATAACTTCATTGGTTAATGTTCGAATAGCGTTTTGTAGTTGTTCTACATCGAATGCTTTATCTTTTTCTGAACTTGACTTTTCTTTTCTTCGAGGAAAAGAATCAGATTTTCCGCTTCTGTCTGGTTCATAGGACATGAAATCCTTTTCTACTTTAATGGCGTCCTCAAATGTTTCTACCAGCGTTGTTTTTCCAGCTCTTTTCACAAACATTCCAGAATTCCTAGGTAAAGCTGATGTATAATTTTCAATAATTATGTCTTCTGGAGGTTGGGAAGCAACTGGAATTTTTTTTTTCAAAGTTAGAAACCTTTGATTGAAATCTTTGATTCTTTCTTTAGGCTCCATTTTAATCCTAGATAACTCTAGGGCTAAAAGAGCGGGGGTTTTATCTTCCCCGAATTTGTCTAAAAAGCCTTATTAAATTCTCCCCAGTTTGTAATAGATCCTTGTACTAGCGAAAAATACCAGGTTGAAGCTCTTCCTTCAAAGGTTAGAGGAAACAATCGACAAACTACATCTTCATGTTGTACGTTCAAAGTTTGAACAGCCAACATGAATTTGTCAATGTGCACCTTTGCAGGATCTTTGTCATCTGGGTTAAACTTAGGAAGAAGTTTATCTGAGTGTTTTGGTAATGGGTGTTGTACTCCAGGAACTGCTACAGCAGCTGCCCTTAGCCAAGGGAGCTGTGGATTAGGTGGATTAGGTGGAGGATTACCTCCTCCTCCTACATTTCCTGTCATTGGACTTCCTTGAGAACTAGAAGAACTTCCTGAATTGGAAGGTCTTGGACTTTCAGGTGGTGACTCAGGAGGAGAAGGTGGCCGATCAGAACCACTTCCTGTGATTAGCCTCCTAGCAGTATTAGTTTGTGTAATCTGCCTCTGATCTCTTTCAAACTGGTGTTGAGGAGTATTATCAGTTATCTCCAAATCTTGTGTAACTACGGTCAATTGTGAATTGTGTCGCTGTTGTCTAGGAAGACCATAATCTATTGGAGAAATGCCTAACTGATTGGCGTAAGCTCTAGTGAGGATATGTCTGGATTCTTCTAGAGTTTGAGCACTTTGTGCGGGAGTAAAAGGAGAAGTGACAGGATCACGTTCAAGGATATTTCTAAAAGTTTCTATAAAAGGTGATCTACTGACTTCTGGAGGTTGTTGACTGGTTGGAAATGTTTCATTTGTTTCACCTGCCATTACTCATTGACAAGCCCTCCTTCTAGCACCATTTGTTGGCCCGATTTTCTGAATCCAGGCCAATAAGGAGGTTTTGTCCACACAATCAGCTTAAAGCAGCGTCCGGTATGTTTGGTTTAACAAAACCTCGCACGTTGTGGTCCTGCTACCAGCTAGTTTGCCTCTTAAGGAGAACTTAAAACCAACAAAATCTAACCTACTCTAATGTTTATTTTACCTAAATATCTAAAATATCCTAGGGTTGCTTTCTTAAAGAAAGACTTCAATTTTTGGGAAGTTTTCTAAATATGAACACTTAAGTAAAATATATAAAAAGATTTAACAATTACTAATTAAACTTGAAAATAAAATTAAAACTAAATTATTCTACCTATCATATTAAACCCTATCTCAGCTGAGAGCAAATTGAAGATTATATTAATTATTAATCAATAATGATGAACAGATTGACTGAAATATAATCTAAACAAACCATTCAAATTATAACTAAAAGTCAAACTGCTAAATGATAACAGAATTGAAATTTAACCTGTAAACACACTATCAATTTCAACTGTCTAAAATTAATTAATAATTAATTTTCAAGATATTTATTTGAATTTTAAAATGATGTGTATTTAAAAGTCATCGTCAACATACGAATGAGATTTTAAATAAACAGAAAAGGATATCATTAAAACTTATGTTTATAGTAAACATACTAATAAACAACATCATAATGAAATATTTACTCAAAATACTAGCTTGAGCTGATGAAGCGAAAAGAAATAATTAAACATCAGTGTGTCACAGCACACAGAATTAATATATAAACAGAAGTTAACAAGTTGAAATATATATATATATATATATATATATATATATATATGATCCAAAACAAAACAAAATACCAGTCACAGTATCTGTTTGCAGACGTCCAGTAAGATCCACATCAAAGCTTCAACTTTAAATATGATATAGTACCAGTAATAAAATATATTCCAATAGAGTTTTCTTCACACACTTCACCCTCTCGAGTTCATAAAGACTCCTCCCTTATATACTATTAAGATTCAGTTTTCCTCTATAAATGTTGCATGCAACATTATAGGGATTATTTAACCAAAAAGGCATCTAATTACACCTACTACTATAAACAGAAATAAACTGGCCTGAGTCGAGGCATCTTAGAAAGTTCCTGACCATTGATAAAACTCCAGCTCGCAATCAAACAGCCACATCTCCATGTCAGTGTATAACCATGTCCTGAATTTCTGGAAAAAGGTGATGATAAATCCTCCTGTATTGAATTCAAACGCAACATATTATTAAAATCAATTTAATACACAGATAACAGAAATAATCTAAAATTTTAAATGCATGCCTGTTAAATCTCCGATTTAACAGGCATGCAAAATTAGAACGATCATTACCTATTTTGGCAGCGACATAGGAAATGAAGAAAACATTAAATTCTATTATGAAGAGACACTACTCTTCGACCTTCTGCAAGCTTGGCTTTTAACCTGACAATTTTGGTGTTCTGCTTTTCAATTCGATCAAGCAGCAGCTGATTAGTACTTAGGATTGATTTCTTGGATTTCTTATATTGATTCTTCTTAGCGTTCACCTTTTTCCACCTATCAATCCATTCTAGCAGCTCGATTCTAAAGGTTTTGTTTTCTTCTTCCAGCAAGGCTGTGCTGGATAGACACTGTTTGAGCTTTCCTTTAAACTCTGTGATTTTACTTTGGTATACATTACCTAATACCTGTTGCAGAGTTTCATCCTCTTTAGTTACCTGAGGAGAATGAGGTCTGTCACAATGTTGACTGTATGATATTTCAGGATCTTCAACGTTTATGTTTGCTTCTGGTTCATTGCCTTCAGCCTCGACTGACTGTGCATCACTTCCTTGCGCGATAGCAAAATTCCCTACATCCATTGTATTAGGGACAGACGACGGGATATCATCCTCAATATCTACAACTGTAGGTTTAGTAGCTGTAGATTTGGAAGTCTGTTGATCAGCCTTATATCCTGAAATCGAATGAATAATATGCATGCCCCTTGTGACTCTTCGTGAAAACGATAGGTTTTCAAAACCAAGTCCTTCCTTGTCACAACAGATTTGAGCCAAATGATCTAATTTATGCATAGATTCTTTGTTGCATTCGCCAGGTTTATTTGCTTCATCATTATTATCATTTTCACCTTTGGCTGATCCTTCTTTTATGTTTGCAGGGTTACTATCATTCTCACCAGGCAAGGGTTTATCTAAGATTTCCCTCGAATTGCAAGGAGTTGCATCCATGTCGTCATTTTCATTAATCTCATTATTTATGGGCATGTTTACGATCTCGGATTTCTTGACCTCTGAACTATTGACTCCAGGATTTAATACCTTTCGTTTCCTACGAGCTCGTGGAGATGGATTAGGCCAATATTGCGTTGGCCCCAATTGACAATCAACTAGAAACTTATACCAAGACACACCCTTAGCAGATAATTAGAATTGCAATAATATTTTTATCAACCCATGGTGACAAAGACTACTGTCAGGGTTATTGAAATTCTTAACAGACTGCGACATCTTCTTAAGACTTTGCCATAGATAAAAGGGCAAATTAAGTTTGCAACCCTTTACTGCTAACATTAACCGTAAATGATACAAGTGTAAATGAGAGTATCGTCCACAACAGGACACGTACCTTACCAAGATTTCATAGTAGATTCTTCATTCGGGCTTCAGAAATTTCACAGGGACGCCTATCCTCAGTTTTGCATTATCCGGTAATGGCATTAACAGAGCCAAGCATTTCTTCTTATTGACCATAGTACCTTTAAACCAGCGTTCCCCAACCTGTGGGAGCTTAGTGGCTTCGGCAATCTTGTCTTCATTGATAACGAACTCGAAACCCCCAATTTGCACTCTGTCATCTTCAAAATTCATGGCGAACATCTTAGTGATCTCTATATGGTGACCATCAAAACACCTAAAGAAATTTGCCCATCCCATTTTCTCGAATTTCTTGGCAACTTCCGGGTTGGCGTCTATAAGTTCAGACCCTGAAATTTCAAACGGATTCAAAGGAGACATGGTTTCTTCGACACTCTCATGTCTTCGACCCGAAACAAATGGAGAAGTGAACACAGAAGGGATAGGTATCCAAACACACGACATGATGGATTATTTTCGCATGCTTCAAATCTAATCGGAGATACAATCTCTGAACCTGCCATTTTAGCGGGATTTTTAAGCAGTGATAAACGCTGTAACCATCACAATATACCATGATTTATGCCAGTTTATCTACGCTTAACCATGACTGTTATTAATAACCACTAACTTGGTGAACCAGAAATACGGTGACTGATAGAATCATCATTTCAACCATTGATTATTGACAGTGATTCATAATTAACAGGTACAACGACGTAAGTCGAAATGACATTTAGTATTTAACACTGTCAACACGATATTTCCATATGCATACAACTGTCGATCTATTAAGAGGTGTAAGCCACGTTTTCATACAAGCTCATTAATCCAAATGAATAATCGTTTATTTAACTTGACAATTGGCTTACTGCATGGCCAGCTAATCCTAACAGTGATCTCTTATTTAATCATGTTACGTCGTGGTATGCAAGGTAATAAAATCGCACTTTCATATTAACAATGCTTTGATAAAATAGCTAGATTAATATCTATGCTATGTATCTATGCTATGTATGTACAAGACTAGGTTTAAAATCTTCCAAATATCTTATCGATACATATCTCAATGATAAACTATCATAAGTAAGAAATTTCTATACAAACATTATTTACCCATTAACTATATTATTTACAAAATGTCGTAGTATGGTATTTCATATAAAAAAAACATTTTGAAAATGACCCTTAGTTTCATGGCTTATGACCAATAATACCCTACTCAACATAGAATGTGTTTTATTGAATTTCTCTTGACCCATTATTTCAAACTCTTAAGCCACATAAATTTCGTTTAATGATTTTCATAAACTCATAAAAATTTATGAGACTGCTAACAATTTTAAAAGGTCAAGTTTATAAATGAATTTCTTTCAGCTCTAGAATAATTATATCACTTTCTTTTGATTGAGAGTACCTTCAGAATCAATGATTCTGAAGGTGCTCTCTCATAATTTTCCATTGATAAATCACATGGAGAGCTGATCTCTCTTCATTTCTTAATGAGATGGAGAGGTTGTTGCTGGCTGCCAACAGGTACTTACAATCTTCTGCAAGTATACACAGTCCTCATCATGATGCCCTCTAGTTTGGCATATTCTACACCAAGGTAGTCCTTGGGTACTCAATGGATTAGGTGCACCCAACAAGATATAGTTCAGATACACCAGACAATTATCCTTGTGGTGTCCGTATGTTCGACGTCTTGTACACCATAAATCCTCCTATACTTCTTTTCCCTTCTTAATATCTTTAAGTTGTACCATCAGATTAGCTAACTGCGACTAAATCTGCATCATCCCTGCGCCACCATCTCCGATCGGCGAGGATTCCAACTTCATCGCTATTTCTAGCGCTTCCATCTGCAACACAATCTTATGTTGCATCAAAGGGGCTCGGATGGGTGGTAGTAGTGCAGCGATTAATCTGACATTTGAAAACTCACTTTGGCCTTCAAATTTTTAAACCGTTGATCGAAATCCTATACAGACTCCGTCGGTAACTGATTTATCTCCTTGATCTCAGTGATACACTGTGACTCAGATTTAGTTTTTCTGAACTCACAAATCATCGTGGGTCGGATCTCATCAAGGGTCTTATGTGGCTTTCCTATTGTACTATGCAAAACTTCATAAACCAATCCAACGCACGACCCCGCAGAGTCATAATCATCTGCGCTTTCCTTATGTCCACGTTGTGAACTTGGCGAACCATCCAAACAACTTCGCAGAGGAACCAATGTTGCTCTGGATCTTCTACTCTATTCCCATTGAGTGTAGGTAATCGAATATCTGCCCCAGCCATTGAGTTGGCATCGAGGGTGTTTAATGAACAATTTAATGAAGGTGAAGTTCCCTGCACACTAATGCTACTAGTATTGACAGTTATTTCAGGAGATGAGGCTCTAGACCTTACCTCTGGCAATGCTCCTAGTGTGGTGCAATTGTGTTCTGATCTTGGTGTCTCTGCAAATTCTCGTAACTCTTTTGCTCCTTCAAAAATTCAGTTATATTCTTCCTCTTCGTTGCAAGACCCTTCGTCTAGATGCGGCTCAAACTCGTACTCCCTTTCTCCGAACAGACTGCAACTTTGTCTACCCCCCATTGTCTTTCATCTTTTTCCTGACCAAAATATGCCACTCCCTAGAAATCCGGCTTCTAGTTCAGGTTTTGTACTTCCTGGGAACATCTCAGCTCACCATTTCCCATTTTCTTTACAGATCGTCTGTGACATATCCTTTCTCCCAGATATGTGACTCAACTGCTCAACTGCAAAATTCCCTTCTCATAGACAAGCATCTTTATCCATGTATTTATAGACAACAAGTACTCCTTCGGGGTCCTTGGAAAAAAATCTTTGTGCCTCACTATATGAGGTTATTGCCTCAACTGCAAACTCAATAATATATCCTTGCAAAATACTGTCGACCCAAAAATCAATAGCTCTTGATATGGGGTTACTTACATTGGTTAACTCGCGGATCAACTGAGCACTCCACTTGATTGCTTCCCGTCTATGAAGGTTTGTCTGTCGAGTCGCCAATCTTAACAACCACTCATGCAGCACAATCAAAAACTCTGCAAAGAATATTTCATGAATATCTATGTACAAGTATCGGTCCAACCAGTTTTTTGTGCTCAACCACGATCTTCGCTCTCCTCTTGCGGAAATGCTAATGTCTTAGACTCCAACCAATCCTCAATTTCCTTTTTTATCAGATGCCACAATATTTTCCTCGACTCAAAAGATTAAGGGTCCCAGCGACAAAACCATTTGTTGGCTACTTTTCCTTACTCTCGCGACCCAGGTTCAACAGACCCACAAAACACCAACAAAACACCCAAAGATATCGGCCTGACAAAGCAAGCTCATACGGCAACACCTGCGACGCAGGCGCAGTCTCACCCGAGATATCTTAATGGTAAACTGCCATAACCATGTTTTTGCAATTGGCGAGGGATTACAGTTCCCTGGCACACAACGAAGGAGCTCAACAGAGTCGGAAGGTTGGAGTCTCTTACAAACTCAACAATGGCGCAACAATGCGACACAGTATTTCCCTTAACAACTTATCGGCAAAAAAAATCAAAACTATATAATATACTGTCAATGTTACTGCACATTCTATCCGCCTTAATCTTGCGAGAGCGGCACAACTGTGCAACGTCAATTATTTCTTAACAATAAATGACAGTGGTGCGACTGTATTACAAGTTAACAGTAAATGAGCATGAAATAATGCACAACACTTCCACAATGCTTTAGTCATCCATTGATTCAACTTCTTTTTATCAATATTGCGACATTCAGTTGAACAATAAACATAATCAAGCACATTCATTCGACACAAGATATAACATGGAAACGCAATCGAGAAAAACCACAAAGGTGCTCTTCATCTGGCATAAGAAATATATGGCACTTTTCGTTTTGCGACTTGACTGCAGACTATTTGAGATATGTCTTTTTGGCTCAGACTCTTCTCTGCTCTCATGCTCTCTATTTTATTATGTTTTTCTTCTAACTACTCCTACTGATCCGCACACAGCCTGGATCGACTATTCTACTCTACTATCTACGCACTCGGCTGTAGAATGACTCCTACTACTCGATAACATTAAAGGAAATTTGGGGTCTAAAATGGGCCTTATAAGAAAACGTGCCAAAATAAGTTTTTGTGAGTTGGAATTCAAGAACCAATAGAATTTCAATAAAATAAGTCAACCATAATGGTTGAATTGACATATTTGTCATTAAAAAAACTACTTTTTTTGTTTGTATTTTCGACATATCTCATTGTGTTTTTACTCAAATTTCGATCGGGAGAGCTCGTTGGATGCGGAATTTGATTCCGCATCCAACGCGTACCCACAATGCATACTTTTGATGGACCCCGCTACCCCAAAAACAAGAAATCCCTGAAAAAACGTGATGATGATGTCATCATCACATTTTTTCAGGTATTTCTTGTTTTTGGGGTAGCGAGGTCAGTCAAAAGTATGTAGTGTGGGTACTCGTTGGATGCGGAATCAAATTCCGCATCCAACGAGCTCTCCCGATCGAAATTTGAGTAAAAACACAAGGAGATATGTCGAAAATATGAACACAAAAAGTAGTTTTTTCTTTCTTCCTCCAAAATTAATCAATATTATTTTATTATTTTAACTATTATTTTATTATTTTAACTAGGAGGCCCATTTTAGACCCCAAAATTCCTCTAATGACCCTTCTGCAAAACAGGTTCCGCGGCTCAACAGCCTTCGACAACACTATTATCAAGCTTCTCTCTGATTTCTTCAATTATGTCCTAATTGCGGCAACCCTTTTACAAAATGGGTTCTTCCTATTTATAGATTCTACAAGACCACACAGGTTCAACTAGGTATAGGTCGTTTATTATAGTCATAAATAGCCACAAAAATGTCTTTCAATATATTTATTACAAACCGTAACTAGCCGCAAAAATGTCTTTCAATCTTCCACGACCTCTAGTACCTACAGTCTTCCTGTCCTGTCGCTTTCTAGCCTTTACTCTTATGCTTGCCTGCAGAATCACTTTTCCTTCATGGCACTCCTCGTCACAGCTTCCTCTCTTTTGCGCTTCCTTTCCTTCCTTTACCTTCCTTTTCTGCATCACGCGCTTGTTTTTCCTTCCTACAGTTGTGCTTCTATTTCTTCCTTGTGCTCTTTCTTGGCCCAACATGGTGGAAGGGAGACAATCTTTCCTACACCTGGAACTTGTTCAAAAATGATTTTTTTAAGGTTACAAGGAATCGCAAAGGATGGATTTTTTGAAAAGCTTACCAGATTACAACATGAAGGAAGCGTCGAGGAATTCACACATCAATGGGAATCCTTATCGACATGAGTATTTGGGTTATCTAACAAACAACGACTCAAAACCTATTTAAGAGGTCCTAAACCATACCTCCAAAAAGAAATAAAGATGCATGACATACCAAACGTAGAAGTGGCAAGACATAAAGCAAAAGCAACAAAACGCAAATTGGAAGGAATAAAAACAAGAGGTGATAACAATTATCGACAAGAAAAAGAAGCACAATGTAGGTATTGTGGAAATAATTGGTCACCCGGTCATCAATGCCACAAACCTCAATCATATGCCTATGAAGTTGAAAATAGGTCGAAAACGTCTAACAATTACTCTGATAATAGAAAAAAGAAGAAAAAAACATGGCATCAATGCGGTGATGGCTGGATCCTAGGCCATAAATGTAGGGACCGTCAAACAGTACATTGAAAAATCATCAATGGAAAAGTACAAGTCCCCGCAGAATAAATCTCGCCTAAGTCTAATGCCGACATAGAATCATAGTGACAAACGACATCAAAACAAATCAAAGCTTTGAGGACAAAGCTTTCCTAAGGGGAAGGCAATGTTACGAAGATAATTAATAAATAAGATAATAATTAATAATTAATAATAGTTAGGATAATTAATGAAACATTATCTATATTGTAAATAAAAGGACATAACATTTCATGTAATGGCCAACCATATTAATGGTGGCCTACCCATTTGTAAATCAACCATTCAATAATTATATTTATATATTATTTTCTTCAACATGGAAGTCGGATACATTTCTTGAATTCAAACAACCAGATATGGTTATAATAGTATATAGCAAGTAAGAATGCATACAGTGCAATCCATATCTGAACCAAAGTACATCAATAAATAGGGTATAAACTAGGGATTATTCAAAAACTAGTTTTGAGGCCACCAACATCAAGATACATAGAGGGGTTGATGTGTCTGATTAAATGGAAATCCCATACCCTCATAGATGATAGAACCCAGTGGAAACATTGCAATCTTAAAATCCTTAAAACTGTTAACCCTGTGAATTTTGAATTGGATAAAAAATCCTACTTTATTGGCATTTGAAGTCCGATGAGGTTGGAACCACTTTCAAACATTCTGTAACAATTAATGGTAATGTTAAAAATTGAAGTAAAAGGATAGAAAATGAAAGATAAAGAGAATGCCAACTTTTACTTTAAGAATTTAATATTACCATTTAATGCTACTCATGATTACTAAGGTTAGGTTTTCTGTTACTAGAGTAGGCTTTGCCTCATTTATATAGCATTAGTATGGACCTAGGGTTAGTCACCCCCCACCCATCACTTATTTTTTTTTTTTTTGAAAAAAACTTTGAAAAAAGGTGAGAGTGTTTTTTTTGCTTGAAAGAGAGCTTCCTGAAAGCGCTCCATATGGGAGTGTTAGGAAGCGCGCCTCCTGGAAGCGGGAGCGAAAGGAGGGCAGGCGGGGGGCACTCCCACGCAATATAGAACAAAACTGTTTGAAAGACCACCATCCCCAAGATGAAGCAACCAATAGACCACATATTACATTTATGCACTTGTTATCTTTGTAATTTTGTGACATTGTTTAAATGGTTATTGTGTATATTTTGTTATTTAGGTTTCTTCTTATATGCTGAATTGTTTCATAACAAGCTGTCCATTGCAGTTGGCAAGCAGCATCTTTGTGTTATACAACCTGAAGTCCAACTTTCAGGAACCTCGGCAGCAACTGTATGATTATTGTATCACTAATAGGGAAAAGATATGCCTCACAACAAAAACAAAACAAAACAAGTGCATATCAATTACTCTCATGTTTTCAGAGGCCCGAGCATCGTACACATCCATTTGCAAGGCAGTGAAGTGTGTAGCAAGTAAATTGTGTGAGTTTCGTAAGAAGATAAAGCAACAAATATATTACTTAGAACAATTATTCTGCATGTTTATCATATCACGAAAAAGAGGTCATCAAAATATGGCATTCAACGAGTTTGTTTTTCACCTTGTAATGATTGAAACGAAAAGCAACTTGTGAATCTCCAGAGCATGAGAAAATCTAACTTCTGTCTTTCTTAAATGACCTAGTAATGAATTTCCAACGGATATAACCTTCAATTGGAATTGCTTTTTTCCAAAGGCATGCATTAAGCCATTTTATTGAAAAGCTGGCCCACTCGACATGAGTGTCCTCCATTGGATTAATTATGGTACCGAACAGGCAATTTAAAATATACGATACCAAGTTGTCGAGTGGGACTGCTGTCATAGACAACAATTCTCTCATTATTCACGAATTCTGAAAAATAAAGAACTAGTATGACTATAATGCAGTGGTGAAGTTTTAGATGGCCACTCCAGTCATTGCTGTAAAGCAGCCATTATAGCGTGATGCCATCCCCAAAATAATACGTCCACATGCATCATAGAATATGAGGCTCTCTGGATTTATTTGCTTGCCTGCTTATTATATCTATTTATAGCAAAGCACCCAACTTCAAGGACCAGCTAGTCAATGAGACAGACCACTGAATAGGCCCAGCAAAGCATGAATTTTTCCCATCGTGGTCATGCTAAAAATTATCTTGGACCTTAGGAAAATAATTATCTAAGTTTTCAAATTGCACTGCAAGAAACATCATTATCAACGCTTCAAAGTAATATGTTTTTGTGTAGAAAGCTGCTGCTCCTCATTGCCAGACTTTGGAGATTGTGACTGAGGATCATTCATTCGCAAATACTCCAGTTTAAGATCCTCCAATCTTTTTGTAACCTGTCATATAGGCAGAATGGATCAAGCAACAAATCACATAATATATAATGGCTGCAGATAAACGCCAGTACAAGCACTTCAAGTTGATCGTCAATGGCTCAAAAATAAATACAATGTCGTTCACAAGCAAATAAATAGCATTCAAGACAGATGGTTTTATAGGAAAACATGTTATCTTGATTTTCAGTTGTTAGTTCTCCCTACAATTTCCTAACTTTTGATCACTTTGGGCATTCAAATGAAAAATAAAGAAAGCAAACAGACATTGGTTGATCAATCAAATAAGGATGCTGGTACACAACAAGCAAGTAGGCAGATTCCAGCACAGCAAGCCCATTAGGACTTGCCAGTAAATAACTAGGCAATAGGAAGAAACGCTACAGGATTTGGGCAGATAACAGGGACAAACCCTGCTGAAGGCCAGCATGCATCTTTGAATTACACAATGAACACCAAAATGCATAAAATCATTGGTTCTGATAAATCATTAGCAAATGAAACTGTTGACAGCAAACACTAAACCGGAAACTGAAGAGCAGAAGCAACACTTATCCATGTTCTGATTTTATTAACTTATGTTTCAAACTTTCTAGCAAATAATATTAGATCAAGGGCCCAGGGTGGACAAGTGGATGCATACAAATCATAGTAGCATAATTCGAGTATAAATACGGATACGAATACGATTTGATACAAAAAAAATACTTAATGAAAAAATCTAGTACGAACAAAAGACGGAAGTAGATTGCTTATATAATACTTTTATTCAAATATTCACAAATATACCATAAATGTACATAGACATTTATATAATAAAATCAAACATATTTGAAAAACAAAAATATAAAATCTCAACAACATGACGAGTGTGAGAGACGGCAACTAGTTATTAATAATTATTTTAATAAGAAAGTTTGAAGTTAAATGGTATTGCTGTTTTATACTGTTTAAATAATTGAAGTTTGGGTTTTTTTAAATTGATTTTCAAATTTTAATTGTAAGAATCCATATCTGTATTATACCTACACCAAATATTTGACGAATTCGAATTTGTTCCGAATTTCCATATAGGAACTACCAATATGGCCGAATTACGCTACTATGACCATAGTAGCATAATTCAAGTACGAATACAGATACAAATACGATTCAATACAGAAAAAATACGTAATGAAAAAATCTAATACGAACAAAATACGGAAGTAGAGTGCTTATATAATACTTTTATTCAAATATTCACAAATATACCATAAATACACATAGACATTTATATAATAAAATTAAACATATATTTAAAAAACAAAAATATAAAATCTCAACAACATGACGAGGCGGCAACTAGTTATTAATAATTATTTTAATAAAAAAGTATGAAATTAAACAGTATTTCTGTTTTATACTGTTTAAATAATTGAAGTTCATTTTTTCTATTTAATTTTTAAAAATCAACTGTACGAATCTGTATCTGTATTATACCTACACCAAATATTTGAGGAATTCAAATTTGTTCCGAATTTCCATAGCCGAATTATGCTAATATGAGCTTATTTATCTTTTGAAATTCACTAGCATGCCGTTGGTAAGTGTGAAAAGTAAGGGTTATAACACAAACAACTATCTGTGATCATGTTTTCTTCTGTGCAGAAAACCCTGTGGGGCATTTCCCACTAAAACTCTAGATCGATAGAGATACATTAAAGCAGAGAAATAGATAGAGGAGATTGAGATTTCTTTATTAAAGTCACAGACAATATTTAAAGTTCATAGCGTTCTTCTAGTCATGGGAATACTCAGATTTTTTCAAGAAAAAAAAAGAACCTTGTAAAAATCACAAATAAACAGAATCATGTTTTCTATGATTTAGTGACTGGCCAAAGCAGAAAATAGCGTACAAGCGCATGGGCCCTTCTGCATAGTTACCAGGTCCAGCCGAATTGGCCCAAAATGTTTGAAACTTCAGATACATTTCCGTAGGGAAAAATTATTTGCTGAAGTTGGATTCAGTTCAGTCGAATCGGTGGTCAATCTGCATTTCAGACTACGTTTGGCTCATTTGGCTCTGCTTATAATAGTAAACACATTACATCAACTGTGCAGGCATTCAATTTTGTCTCAAAGAAGTAAAGATAACTATAAGGAGAAAATTCCTTCATTCTTGTTCTGCTCGGCCTCTGCATTACCTCTCCATGAAACACCCATCTCATCACATCCTCAGCCATTCATCTTCATTTTCATAATGTAAGTATTATTAATAGTCAAGAATGAAGAACTCGCGTGGCTTTATTGAAACAAAACTTGAATGAATGTGAGGATCGCTATTTTGATATTGTATCTGTTTGCATCCGTGACTGTTCTACAGTCCACTGATTTTGGATATTGGAAAAGGATTGGAGATTATTTATGATTATTGTACTGCAGCCATATTATTGTCAACAAGCTCAAGGTTTCAGAACCTCGGCTGTTTTCTTACGCGAATTGAACATTTAACAGTTAGCCTTATTTTATATGGTTACGGTTAATATTTGGCTTGGTCAAAGGGGTGAGGGATAAGTTGTTTTAGATAAGAGCTAAGTCTATTTTAGAAGAAAACGCTGGTAATTTTAGTATTTTAGAAGAAAACTGCTAGCATTTGAAAATATTTTAGATGTATATTCTGCTTCAAGATTTTCTCATTAGAATTTTTTCCATATCATACTGAACTTGGTAACTATGCCTTTTGTAGTTAAGACTAGGGAGATCTAGGACGATAAATAAACCAGTACTGCCATGAATTATGAGCAACAGAAAGATTACTGGTTGAACACAATAGAAAGCAAAGAAAATTACCAGCATTTGAAAATATTTAAGATGTATATTCCTGATTTGAAATTTTCTCATTTGAATTTTTCCCGTATCGTACTGAACTCGGTAACTACGCCCTTTTGTAGTTGGGAGATCTAGGAAGATAAATCGGAACTTCCATGAACTAATAGCAACAGAGAGATTACTGGTTGAACACAATAGAGAGGAGAAAACAACCTTGATTGAATATGCCAGTGGCAGTAATGTGTCAGGATTCAAAGCATCCTCTGGAAAGTTGCGCAAAGCATATACTAGCTTCTCAAAAGGTAATTTCACCTGAACATTCAATAAGCCGTCTGAAAATGAAGTATCGTGCAAATTAAAACATCCTATTTACTAGATGAAAATAAATCATTTTCCAATTTTAGAACATGCAAATAGAAAATTCCAAAGTTTATAAGTACCTACCAAATCATCTTGACAGTACTTGAGCAGTGCCAGACCTACTTTGAAAACGATTTTTACACCCTGTACAAAATAGATACCCAGAGATATAAATCAAACACTTCAAATCAGTACTACATAGTAAGTTGAAATAAGACAGTAAAAGGCTGCAATAGTATATATTAGGTACCCAAATACAAATCAAACACCTAGCATCATTATCCGGTACTAAGATAAAATTCTAGACATGAACCAGAAACATAGTATGAATATAAAGTTTAGAGGACATAAAACTCACATCAAATGCTATGCTGTATCAGGAACAACTACAGATAGCTACGGGTTCTGAGCAATTGGAACTAGAATATTCATTGAATGTGAGTCCTAACAAGGATGTAATCACGTTTTCTCTTTCCTCTTTCGCCCCTCAGAGCTCCAGACCACGTCATGCAGATAAATAGTGGAGCAGGTTGAACTGCCTTGATTTCAACACACTATCATTTTAAGAAAAAACATTTGGATAGCTAGAAGATAAAGTTTCTGTTTTCTTAATTTCTTCCTAGAGTATAGGCAATTGAAAGTGAGATCCAGTTGTTGAGAAGTTATTATTATGGTTATATTCTCCCTTGTATTATTGCCAAAGAATGAGGGAAGAATATTCTATTATTTTGAAAGTGTCACTATAATGTCTGCCATCTTGACTTCTGATACTACTGCGCATCTTGTGATCACATCGGGGTTATGTATGTAAACATTCCATGGTTGACCTATGACCTATGGTTACATCTGTTAGTGTGCGACCCTAGTGGTCCTGCACTTAGGGTCAGGGATAAATCAAATCTATTCTAAACATCTATAAATAAAGGAGCATCACACTCCATGACTCCATTGCAATTATATAGTTTTTGATGATATTTATATCTACAAAATTGTGTTCTTACAGAATCTATCAGTGAAGTGAAGTTTCAGGATCCTAGGTTCCATTTTTTCTGTTATTGTAGTATAAGTGAGATCCTGGGATTTTTGTTCCTGGAGTACTCAATTTTATTGGTGTTTCTTGGATGATGTGAAGTATATTTAGCTGTAGGTTATTTCATATCTTCTTTTCAACCTATAGCTTCCTTTTGGAGCAACAATTCTTCTTTCTTTCGAGGCCAACAGGTGCAAGTGATTGTGCTAATGATATTTTGGCAATGTTCCCCCAAGGTTCCGGGACAGCAGGACGCGGGTTCGGGGAGACGCACATTCGGGACGTGTGGAGACCACCCCCAAATTTTAGAGAAATTCAGCGGGAACGGCGGGACGCGATAGTCATATAAATTTTAAAAATATTAAAAATATGAAAAATATAAATCCCAACAATAACAAACATTCATCATTCTGGAATCAGCAACCATGCAATGTAAATGCAAAATTCAAAGTTCAAACACATTACAGGATTCATCAAGATTATCATTATATTAATAATAATTTATAAATCTATTATGTATCAATATGAATCTATGATTAACATGCACATCATATTTGATAATCTTCAGATTTGACTTTTAAGTTTTAAAGTTTTAAGTGATTGAAAATGAATCAATGATACTAGAATCTAGATAGTATGATACTGCACATCAACAAAATAATTAAAGTTTTAATTTTTAATTTTGAACAGACATTGCAAATTGCAATAAATTAAAAATGACTAAACTAGTAAACACTGAACAATAAACAATAACACTAAAGGTCAAAGACATTGAAATACTTCCACAATAAGTTATATTATCAGTTATAAATAATAATATCAGTTATATAAATAATATCAGTTATATTATATAAGTTTATAAAATTTATAATTTTAATGAATTATTTAAATTTTTTTAATTTTTTTTTAAATTAAGAAAAAAAATTAAAAGAAATCGAAAATATCCTTGGGAAGTCTCGGCGAAGTTTCAGAGTTTCGGGGTGGGACGCCAAGAAGTCCCCCCAAGTTTCGCCGAGTTTCGCCACCCACCGAAACGTTTCGGCCTGCGTCTCGCCAAGTCTCGCCAAAACGGGGACGTCCCGAAACGTTTCGGGTGGAGTTTCAGAGTCCTCGAGACACCCGAAACACCGAAACGCGTCCCCGACCCTCCAGGACGCGTCCCCGTGTAACACTGTATTTTGGGCCTGGTTTCATCACCATCAGACTCTAACATGTCTCCATCTAACAAGCCTGGGATAACTCCAATGGTTGAATGATTTTATTAACATGAGCCTCATATAAAATTATAAATACATGAGGATGCGACCTTTGGTTTCATCCTCCAAGTGGTCCATCCTTAATCTCCTACAACTCTTCAAATTTCCTAATTTAATAATAATTATATTTACATTGTAACCGTAATCCCTGGGATTAGGTTTTTAACATTCCCCCCCTTAATCCCAAGGGGTGTTTGTGAGTCCAAGCATCTTTCTAAACTATGCAAGGTTTTCTCCTCCAAGCACTTTGGTGAGGATGTCTGCAATCTGCTCACTTGTGCAACAATGTATCAAATGAATGGTCTTGGCCTCTACATGATATTGAATCAAATGGTACTTCGTGTTGATGTGCTTTGTTCGATCATGAGTCTAGGATTCTTGTCAAACTTGATTGGAGAAGTGTTGTCAGTCAAAAGTGGAGTAAAATTCACTTGTTTCTCCTGCAAATCCTCTTGTATCTTCCTGAACCACACAATCTCCTTTGTTGCCTCTACAGCAGCTACATAATCTGTCTTTGTAGTGGAATTTGTTGGAACAGACTATTTGCGTGATCTCCAAGAGATAGTTTCTTGTCTAAGATTCATGAGGTATCTTAAAGTGGCACTCAATTATTATCGCCATCAAAGTCTAAATCTGAATATCCAATTAATTTGAAGTCCTCCACCTAAGAGTATTTGAGTCCAGTCTTGAGTACCCTTCAAGTATCTTAGAACTCTCTTTGCAACACACCAATGTCCTTCACAAGGTTTTTCCATGAACAAAGAAAATGATTCCAGTTGTAAATGAAATATTATGTCTAGTAGTGGTAAGGTAGATAAGACTCCCCCCAAGTTCTCTGTATTTAGTTGCATCTTCAAATACATTCCATTGTTTTGATGTTGGCTTCAAAATTTGTTCCATTAGAGTAGAAAGAGGATTACCTTCAGCCATGCTGAACTTGTTCAGTAATTCTCCAATGTACTTTTTGGAGAATAATATATACTTTGGATTTTGACTCACTTCAATACCCAAGTAGTAGTGAAGATCTCCCATATCAGCCATCTCAAAATATCTCTTCAATTCTTTCTTTATGGATGCGATGTAGCTTTCATTGTTCTTTGTCATCAATAGATCATCTACATACACTATAAGATATACAACATTTTTTCCAACTTTCTCGACAAAAAGAGATGCATCATCAAGATTGTGTTTGATATCCAATTTCACAAGAAGCTCAGTTAGCTTTTCATATCAAGCAAGAAGTGCTTGTTTCGGGCCATACAAAGGCTTGATGAGCTTGCATACCTTTTGTTCGTGTCCCTTCAAAACAAAACCTTCTAGTTGAGACATGAAGACATTCTCTTTCAAGTCTCCATCCAATCAAGCAATCTTCACATCCATTTCATGAACTTTCCATTCATTATGTGCAACCAAAGCAAATAGAGTACAATTGTTAGCCCATTTTGTTGTGGGGGGGAAAGTCTCTTCATAGTCAATGTCGTCATTCTGTGCAAGTCTTTTTTCCACAAGCCCCACCTTATCTTTGTCAAGTGAGCCATCTGATTTATACGTGTTCTTGTACACTCACTTGCAACCAATTGGTTTGTTTCCAAATGGAGGGTCCACCAACTTTTGAAGTGTTGTCAATCAAAAGTGGAGTAGAATTCACTCGTTTCTCATGCAAATCCTCTTGTGTCTTCCTGAGCCACATAATCTTCTTTGTTTCCTCTGCAACGGCCACATATTCTGTCTTTGTAGTGGAATTTTTTGGAACAGATTGCTTGCGTGATCTCCAAGAGATATATGTTGATCTAAGATTCATGAGGTGTCCTAAAGTAGACACTCCATTCTTATCACCATCAAAGTCTAAATCTGAATATCCAATTAATTTGAAGTCCTCCACCTTAAAGTATTTGATTCCAAAGTCTTCAGTCCCCTTCAAGTATCTTAGAGCTCTCTTTGCAGCACACCAATGTCCTTCACAAGGTTTTTGCATAAACAAAGAAAATCATTCCAATTGCAAATGAAATATTGGGTCTAGTAGTGGTTGTTGACCACCTAACCAACTAAGTGGACAACCATGTACCATGTGCCTTGAAGACGAGAAAGGTGTACTTAGATTAAATTTTTTCAAGCTCCATAAGACTCAACAGGGAAACTTTGCCCCTTTCTTCTCTTCTTCTCCATGAAATTTCCACAACCCTTTGAGGGATATTGTAATGATATGTTAGCATGAGGTTCAATTTTTGTAAGACTTAGTTGCCTAAAACTTTATCATTAGGGAAGTCCTTTCATCGAGTGTTTTTTCCCTTTGATAATTAAAATTCATTATTAGTGATTTTAATTATCTGAGTTTTTCACTCAAAAATTCCTCCAAAGTAGTGAAAGGTGTTTTAATGATCGAGTCCATAGGGTGATTAAGGTCTAGGAATGTTGTATATTACAATGCTAGACATTATCCAAAGTCTTGCAGAATTTCATTGAGTTTTTCCTAAGATTTTTTAATTTTTGGTGATTAAAAAATGTCCATCAACATAAAAAAGTTGTAATGTAAAGAAGGTTAAGTGGCACCCATAAATAGGGGTGTCGGTACTCAAACTCAATGGCATGAGACCCCTACACCCTTGAACCAAGTTTGGAGTCAAGCCGTTGAGGTTTGATAAGGTTTTGGACATATTTGCTAAGTTAGTCAAGAAAGCTAGGAAAATTGGCCATTAATTAGAATGGCAAAATTTTGTAAAGTGACCAAAGTCACTTGGGGAAAGGAAATTAAGTTTCCAAATGTTATATTATGTTCCTAAGGTGACATTACAGGCAAAACAGGGCCCCCTTATGCTAGTGTTTCTTAAGTTTGAAGTTTCCCTCTCTAGAAAATGTGCCCCCCTCTCCATGGGCCCTTCCCTCTCTCATGTGACAAGTGGCAAGCATGCAAATGGGATCCCCTCTCACTCTTTTCTTATTTAAGGAGGCTTCCCCTCCTCATTGGAGATTACCATTTGCTACTCTTTCATTCTTGCTTTCTCTCATACTCTCTTGCTCCCATTTTGATCAATGAGAAATGAGTCATTGTAATTTCCAGCTTTGTTGTTTAATGAGAAAAAATCTTTGGAGGAATTCGAGGTTCTTGGCACTTGCATGAGGTAACATTGTGCATTTTTTAGTTTCTCTTTGCATTTGTGGATCTCAAGCAAATTGTTTTTATTGATAATAATATTGTGATATGTTTGTTACATATTATGTGAGTGGTTAACTTGGCATTTAAGAAGTTCAAAAGTTTCTTGGTTGAATTAGTGATTTCTCGTTTCCTTGTTTTGATCTCTTACTGTTAAACACAATGCCACAATGAGAGGGGGGCTGAATCAATGTGTGAGGACTTTTACCAATCTTCACTTCTTCAAAACTTAAACAGCATCATCAATTGCAAATTAACAATTTAATCGACATTAATCAATCACATCACAAGAGACACTTCATAAGATAAACTTGTAAACTTTATTATATCAAATTTTATAAGGGTTACAACAGAAGACTGCAATCTTCTTGATTACACCAGCTCCAACTGACTGAGAAGCACCAACTTCTATTCCAAGACCCAGCTTGGTTTCTCTTAGTTCCAACTAAGATAAGATGCAAGACCAGCTTGGTTTTTCTTAGTTCCAACTAAGAAAAGATGCAAGACCCAGCTTGGTTTTTCTTAGTTTCAACTAAGAAAAGATGCAAGACCCAGCTTGCCTTCACATCCTAATCACTTTCATGTCATGCCTTTCACAATCATGTCATCAAGTTGCTCAACACTATCATAGCAACAAAGTATGCTCATGCACCTTTCACTGTTCACTTCAATCTATACGCTTTCGTTGTCTTACCAACCTCTGTCAAATCAATCTGCTCTATGTTACTTCAAACAACTATCCTTGTCAAAGTTAATCAATGTAAAGTCAAATTGTCGCTTGTCAAGGTAGAGCTATCACTTTCAAGTTACTGTTGAAGGTTATCATCAACTGGTCATATCGTTACTTGTCAAGTCCTGCTCATGTCTTCAAGCTTCATCATGCACTGCTCTGCTTATCATGATCTGCTCTATTGTTCACTGATCAAGCCAAGTATGTTCGGGTACACAGGGTACTCCCAAAAGACCGAACACCTTCAGCAACCGCTTCACACAAATAGATCACAGATCAACACACCGATGTTTGTCACATGGTTAAAACCCTTGAGAGGGAAACAATCCACGGCCCCAGCCAAATAGCTATGTTATCCAACATTTTGTACCATAAGTTGGGTTACCTGAGGAGTCGCCAGTTGACAAACTTGTTCAAAGTCTGATTCCAGTGTTTCAGTTGATCCGTCTGCTTGTCTAGCCAATATTGTCTAGCCACTTTTTTATTTGAATAATTTTTACCATGGCCCTACGGGGTTTGTAATAAAATGTGCTAGTAGGATATTTTTGAGTGGTTTGGTCTCCTGAGACGTAGAATCTCAAATAGGGTATTCCAGGGAGTTTTTTTCCCCTGACAATTATGCTTTGCCTTCAGCCGAGTATAATTGACAAGGTTTTTTCCCGCTTCCTCCAAAGCTGGAATGGCCGATGTTGAACTCTGGGCCTTGGGGGATTATTAGAGCCCAACTGAGTGTTATAAGCCTACTAGACATTATTTAGATAGATCATGGTCATGTCCTAAGTCATCTGGACACATAAAAAAAATTCGAAAAAATCTTTTTCGAACAGTGAAATTTTTTTTTAATTACTTTTCCTATGTGTTTTGGGTTAATTTTTCCATAAATTAAAATGGAAAAAACCCGTTCGTGATCCGGACTCAGAATTCAGTGATTGAAGGCTCTAACTTTAAGCCAAAAATCATTCTTGATCAGCCAGCCAGTCAGAGCCAACTTTCAGATCAGCAATTGGACACATAATGCTTTTTTACTCAAAAAAATCAGTTTTGAGTAAAAAAATGATTTTTAGTAAAAAGATTATTTTTATTAAAAAATGATTTTTATTAAAAAAAATGATTATTTTGGAGAAAACTAAAACTCTCCAAATTAATCCATATTCAGTAAAATAAAAGGCTAAATGACATCTCATGGAACACTTATGATGATTAGAGTTATCATAACTCAGCTTCAGTCATCATTAAGAGAGCAATTAATTTATTATCAGTTAGCAGACATGTCATCTCCAGCTAAAGATGAGATGGAGAGCTCCCATTGGTCCGGTGATTTGATCGAGGTGAAGACTGAAGCTTACACCATCAATGGGCTTCCCAAACCTATCTCAGGCTCCTGCCAGACCTAAAGGATGAGCTTACCTACATCCAGACTCACATGTGTGGCCTCATCCTTGGCTTGTTTTCAGTGCACAGGTTTGGAGTAGGGGCGCCTTGCCTGGGTGGAGGCCTCCCCTCACTCCCGGTTCTTCGGTTTAGGTCTAGGCTCTTTGTTAGGTGGCTAAGCTGGTTAGGGTTGGTTTTTTGGTTTTAGGGTTTTAGCACTCTCTCATTTGTTAAATAGAGGCTCTTTCAGCTTTATTATGATGGACTTTGGTAGCAGAGTTACTCTGAGAAATTTGTATCAAGCATTTGCTTTAATTTGTTAATAAAAATTAGACTTTGGAGATCCATGAGCCCTTGGATGTGGTAGTTTTTTGCAATTGGTAGAGGTGATATTGTCTCTAACCCCCTTTTTTTTTAATGCTTATGTGAGATTAAATTGTTTATTTGTTAACTCAAGAGGGCCATTGTTGGCACAGTAGAACAATCATTTGTAGTTCAACTTGATTGTTTATGCGAAGTAGATTAGTATTTTGATGGACATGAGTAACCAGTATATACGTAATGTTGATCATTATTCAATTTTCTTAGCATACTAGCATGTATTTTGATCTCACGTTTTGTGTTGAATTGTAGTGTGTTTTTAGGCTTTACAGGTTGAAGAAGGGTGTGAGTTCAGCTGCTTCTATCCCAGGCTTCAAGCAACCTTTTTAATCTAACACTTTCATTGCAGGACCTACAAAGATCTTCTTCTTCAAAATACAAAAAGAAAGCTGGGAGTCTAGCTCTCTCTCTTGGGTTCCATCCATAATTTCAAATACTTTCTTGGTTACCGAACTTCCCTCTTCTAGTTCTCTCTTTGCTCCTTGATCCCCTTGTTTTTCTTGCTTGCTAGCCTTTTCCTCCTTGCTTGGTTTTTCCCTTTCTTATCTTTCCTTCATCGCTGCCCCATTTTATTCTTTTTACCACTCCTTTTCTTCTTTTTGGACAGCCCTAGTGTGCCCTAGTTTATGCCCATTTTTTTGCCTCTTTTTGCCCTAGTTTTTGGGCCTTCTTCCATCTTGTTTTTGGCCTTTTCTTCCCCTTTTTGTTCGCTGTCCTGTTTTTTTATTTTTATGACAGCCATCTTCCTTCTTCATCGCTGCCCCGTTTTCATCATTTTTTATACTCCTTTGGCCTCATAGTCGGCTGCCCTATTCTTCCATTTTCTTGTCTTTGACCTTCTCTTTGTTTTCTTTCCTTCTTCCTATCTTTTTCTTCTTATTTTCAGCCTTCTTTGCCTTACTCTTTTGCTCTCATTCAAACTTCTTCTTTTCCCTTTTTGTAAAGTTCGAGAAAAGTTTCAAGTAAAAGTAAATCACTCTCATTTTCTACGCAAATTTTAATGATAGTAGAGTCGTATGCTTTTATTTGAAAAGCCCTTTCAAGGATTAAATTCCTAGAGGCAAATTGTAATAATTTCAATAAAGTACTTTTGTTTGAGTGGGGTTTTTAAGTCCCCACTCTCCGCCTCCCCCATTTGGGGAGGCTTGTGTTGTGTTTACTTGTGTATGCTTAGGTTAGATTTGTTTGTCTTCATCATTATTTGCATCTTATTCTTAGAATACTAATTGTTAATCCATTACATCTAATTCATTAATTAAGTTGATTACTCTATTTTTACATTGTTTATCTTTCTTAGTAAATCGACTGTTTAAATCTCTTGAATCACACCATAAGGTGGATCAAGAGTGCTCTCTGTCGAAGAGTTTAATAAGTCATATTTGTTTTTTTATTCACATTGTTTAATCAATTAACTCTTAAGTAAGACTCTTGAACTTGCAAAAACACAAGTCAAGAGCACTCTCTATCGGAGAGCATCCTAGGTTTGCATAATCCCTGCATTAGTCTCATCTAGATAAGCTAAGTCTCTTGAACCACTGTCATAAGGCAGGGTCAAGAGCGCTCTCTGTCGGAGAGTCTTAATTAATCAACTTAATAAAACCTTCAACACACACACCCTTTTTAATTAATTAACTCCCTCCCCTCCTTGCCGGAGTATGCTCTGACCGATCCCAGAAACGGCACTGGATCTCTAAACCCTACAAGAGTAATTTAATAATACTTAAACACCCGTAACCAACGCACCGACGTTGTAGGGATTCTTCCAAAGTACTTCCTAGTAGAGGCGCCAGAACCTCCCGATGTCTTAGATTCTCGGCTAGCTGGTCAATCTTGGCGATACCAGCCTGGGATACTAGACGGGCCCGACATGTCTTCAACGGAGGGAACTTAGAAGAGTCTCCCGGCTTTGACAAACTTTTGTCGACACTCTAAGCAAGACCACTATCAAAAACTTTTAAAATCTACCAAGAGCACTTGCAAAACCTAATACTCACTAGCTTGATTCCTAGACTTTATTTCACGCATTTATTTGACTCCATAAGGCACTAGTCCTTTGTTATATTTGATTAATTTTCTATCTTGATCAACTGTCTATGGGCCATTTCAATTGATTATATTTGAATGCTTAAGTTATAAGTTTGGAATCTTTGCTTATCTGTGTGATCTCTTGTTAGCAACGTGGATTGCTTTGATTAATCATCATCCCCCTAATATTAATCATTTTAAATCACAGTAACTCTTAAACAACACCCATCCGCATCCAAAAACATCTAAAAATTAACTTAAAACATTGAGCCATAGAAAACTCTTTGTTAGGGACTACCCCGCTTGGCTTTGTTAGGAGTTAGCCTAAACGGAGGAGCTAGGAGTAGGTGACAGTACCTAGCTCTGTGCTTGGCCCCAAGGTCACACCTCTCCCACTTTCCCAAGTGAAGAGACAACTTTCGGAAGATTTCTGCTGCTGGTGTGCAATCGGTGGACAACAAGCTACTTGGAGCAATTTATTATACAAAAGAAAGAAAGTTACATGAGCTTCTCATAATCAATCAACTAGCCAAGGACCATCTATGCTCTTTAAATAGAGATCATAGACCAATCAGGTGTTAAGCCACAGATCAATGGTAGGTATGATCTAAGAGAAGTTGAACCGTCAGATCACTCTATGTCTAGAACATATCGTGACTGTCGGATTAGAATATTTACAAATACATACTAATGCATACTAAAGAAACACACTTTTACCTAACGGATATATTACACAAGTTGATCTTAACTAGCTCCTAAGTGTCTAAATATCCTATGTAATGTCCTCTTCCTTTTAGGCCCTGAGGCCCATACCGCTAACCTATGTGATTCCTGTGGGTTCGAGCGGTTACTGATAACTAGGGAATCAGATCAGGACTGATGCCATCCATAGAAGATCTACGGCATCCTCACTTGGTCAAGAAGGGCCACCTGGGCCAAAGGCCACCTTCATGCATGACCATGCTCTTTTCCATGCGCCATGCATGACCATGCTCTTTGCATGCAAGTCAACGGCAAATTAGAAGATAAAGTGACCTAATTAGGTCAAAGATTAGGTTTTGCGCAGTTGAACTTTATAAATAGAAGGTAAAGCAAGAGGAGAACTCACTTATGATTATTGATTATTTTGGGAGCACTTGGATAGCAGCACAGCGTGCAGCACAGCAATTGGGGTTGGAGACGGAGTCTTCAGCTAACAGGATTTCGGCAGTGAAACATCTGTCCTAGTCTTATTCCGGGTAAGCCATACTGGTTCATCACTTGTTCTTCATTTCATTCATCAGTTATATCGCGCAAGGTAGAGATTGTTGCAGAGGCACGGTGCAGCCGTAAGAGGGGGTTTTCCACCAGAAAGCCCTAATCAGCTATTGGGCCTTCAAATCTCAGTTTCCTTCCGAAACTCAGGCATCATTCTCACCAGCAGCTTCATACTCCGGTACCACCAGAGGCGTGAGCAGCTGCCTCAGAGAACCAAAACGTTTTCATACTTAGAGGGTTCAGAACTGCAGTATATTCCAGCCAATCTCTCCGGCACAGCAAGGCTATCAGCCCTGCAAATCGGCGGATCCATCGGGCACCTCCTTCCTTGAGGACGTCACCTTTTTCTCTGATTTGGCGTCTTATTGCTGGAGCATTCACCGAAGACAACAGAGATCAGTTCCTCTCCGATCTAGATCTCAGTACTTGCAGACTTTATCTGCAGCAGTTCAGCCAGTTATCAGTGGTAAGTGTGCATTCTGTCTCACAAACCCTAACCTTAATTTTTCCTATAAAATAGGGATTTTTGCCTGGCAGTTTGTAAGCCCAGTTGTACCCGCATAATTGTTTAGAAATAGAAAATATCGGGATTTGGGATATTTCATCCTAACATCCCCCCTTAAGAACAACATGGGATAGGATTGAAGGATTTACAAAAGTGACACTACTAAGAGAAGGAAGGAGGCATTAGAGCCTATCCCCCCTTAAGGACACATTCCTGAACTCCTAACATAGACCGAAGTTTAGAAAACTTCGCTTATGTAAGAGACTTGATGAAGATGTCTGCAACTTGATCATCTGTAGGGCAATAGAGCACTTCAATAACACGATCATGAACAAGATTTCTGATGAAGTGCATGTGTAGCTCAATGTGTTTGTTGCGCTGATGTAGAACTGGATCTTTGGCAAGCTTGATGGCACTTTGATTGTCACACCAAAGTGGAGTAGGTTGCTGCTGCTCGAATCCAAACTCTGAAAGGATCTGTCAAAGCCATAAAGCTTCCTGACTGGCATTAACTGCGGCTCGATATTCTGCTTCTGCTGAAGAAAGAGCAAGAGCTTGTTGTTTCTTACAAACCCAAGTGACAGGTGCAGATCCCAGACTAAAAACATAACCTGCAGTAGACTTTCAATCATCAGGATCGCCAGCCCAATCTGAATCAGTGAAACCAACCAACAAAGGTTTCCCCCCTGTACTGTAATGAATCCCAAACTGAATTGTACCTCGAATATATCGAAGTATTCTTTTTGCTTCTTTCCAGTGACTTTCATGAGGAGTTTGCATATAACGGGCAACACAACTAACGGCAAAGGAAAGGTCAGGACGGGAATGAACCAAGTATAAAAGACTACCAACAAGCTGACGATACAAGGTGGCATCTACTTCAGGGGAAGTACAAGTGGCAGAAAGTTTGACTCCAAACTAGAAGGGAGAAGGGGCTGGTTTACAATCTTCCATGTGGAAGCGATGAAGAAGGTCACAAGCATACTTAGACTAGGAAAGAAAGATTCCTTCTTTGGTTTGCAAGACTTGGAGACCAAGAAAATAATGCAAATGTCCTAAGTCTGACATTTCAAAATTTGCTTAAGACTGGATTTCACATGAGTTATAAGTTTAGGGTCACTACCAGTAAGGATAAGATCATCAACATAAAGAACAAGTATGATGAGATGGTTTCCTACTTTCTTGGTATAGACATTGGGGTTAGAAAGGCATCTAGAAAAACCAGTGTCAAGGAGAAAGCTATCCATTTTGGCATACCAAGCTCTAGGAGCTTGCTTAAGGCCATATAAGGATTTCTTAAGGAGACAAACAAGGCTAGAGTTATTCTGAACATATCCAGGAGGTTGTTCCATGTAAATTTCCTCATGTAAATCACCATGTAAGAAGGCAAACTTGACATCCATTTGATGAACTTCCCATTTATGTAAGGCTGCAAGGGAAAGAACAAGGCGGATGGAATTCATTTTTGCTACAGGGGCAAAAGTTTCATTGTAGTCAATCCCTTCAACTTGGGAAAAACCTTTGGCAACTAACCTTGCCTTAAGTCTTTCAAGACTTCCATCTAATGCATACTTAGATCTATAGACCCATTTACATCTGACAAGTTTTCTTCCTTTTGGAAGAAGAACAAGATCCCAAGTATCGTTCGCCATTAAAGAACAATATTCTTCATCCATAGCTGCATCCCAATCTAGATTTCCTGAAGCTTCTGCAAAAGTTTCTGAATCATGATTCTCGGAAACTTGAGCCAAAAAAGAAGAGGCTCGCTGAAACTGAGAACGTGTTCGACGTTGATCTCTAGGATCACCGGCAAGATCACCAGCTGCTTCACATGTTGAACGAACCCATCGAGGAAGTATTGGTGCTGGTGCAATTGGAGGAACATGAGCAGGTGGAGGTGGATTTTCATCCTCACTGTCATCATCAGAAACGGGAGTTGGAAACCTGTCAAGGAAGCTGGAAGAAGAAAAAGAAGAAGGCACAATCGTCGAATCAGGCTCGCAGGCCAAAGATGGCACACCCGCCAAGTTAGGCTCGCAGGCCAAGAGATTTTCATCAAATTTAACATCTCTTCTAATGATTATATCATGAGAATGTGGTTGAAGAAGTCTATAACCTTTTACATCTTCAAAATATCCAACAAATATGTACTTTTCACTTTTAGGTTGTAATGCTTTCCGTTTTTCATCCGGAATGTGAGCCCATGCTTCACAACTGAACACATGAAAGTGACTTACATCTGGTTTAATTTTACTCCATGCTTCCTCCAGTGTTATACCTTGTAAAACTTTAGTGGGTGTGCGATTAACTATGTAATTTGCACAATTTATGGCCTCAGCCCAATATTGAAGACTTAGTCTTTTAGATTGGATCATACAACTAGCCATTTCTTTTAAAGTGCGGTTCTTCCATTCAGCTACACCATTTTGTTGTGGTGTATATGGAACAGTGTGTTGTTGTTGGATTCCTTGTTCAGTGCAAAAAGTAGTGAACTTGTTGTTAACATATTATCCTCCATTGTTAGATCTTAACTTAATAATTTGATAACCACATTGTTTTTCAACAAGGGCCTTGTAGGCCAAGAACATGTTAAATACTTCGCTCTTAAGTTTTAGGAAGTAAACCCAAGTGCGTCTGGAGTAGTCATCAATGAAGGTTAAGAAATATTTGAAACCAGAAAAGGAAGCAGATGGAAGAGGGCCACACAAGTCACTAATGCACAAGCTCTAAGGGAACCGAGGCGTGCCAAGAGGCACGTTTGTCAAAACTGTCCTTATGATGTTTTCCGAGTACACAACCGGAACAAACACCATCCTTGCAAGGTACCAGCGGAAGACCAGTCACCATATTGTCTTTACATAGTTGTTGCAATGAGCGATAATTTAAGTGACCAAATCGCTCATGCCAAAGTTTGTTTAAGTTATCACTATGAACAACAAAAACTGAAGGAAAAGGTGATGACCCAAAGTAGTTAAATTTGTACAACCTGGTAATATCATCAACAGTTCCAGTAGCAAGGATATTTTGAGGATTTTTAAAATCCTTGATTACAACTTGCTGAGGTGTAAACGTCACAGTTTTACCTTCACCTGAATGAGTAATTTGATAAACTGATAACAAATTGCAGGAAATTTTTGGAACACATCGTACATCACTGAAATGACCATTTTCTACTGGAACTGTTCTAGATCCTACAACACTTAGAAATCTATCATCACCAACAAATATTTGTTTGGTGTTACATTCATGCATAGTAGAAAAGATGGCTTTATCCTTAGCCATATGATAAGATGCTCCAGAATCAATGAGCCATTCAATTGAGGTAGAAAAAGATGCAGTATAAGAGTAACCAGAAGCACAAAGTGCATGTCCATGAGAGGTAGATTCTGAAGACGAATCTAAGCTGATGTGGTGCTTCTTCATTGCTGCTTCCAAGGCTGCCATCTTCTTAAAACACTTAGATTCATCATGATTATCTTTCCCACAAAAATTGCAACGACGCTCAGTCTTCTTTCCTTTTTGCTTGGATCCTTTGTTATTTTTTAAAGAAGGAGCTGACTGAGAGGGTTTGGGACCCTTGTTGTTTGGCTTATTATTGCGAAAATTATGTTTCTTGGGAGGCTTGGACTTTTCTTTCTGTTGGAACAATAAGGCTTTCCTAGATGTATCTGCATTGTTAATTATTCCAAGATGAATGAGCTTATCTTGCTCTCTAATTAAGGAATCACAAAAGGATTCAAGACTAGGCTCTTGATAGCTCGCTGCAGTCAAGGATTTTTTCATGGAGTAGAATGTAGATACAAAAATAGAATATGCAGGTCCAAGTTTGGAAAAAATATGATAAATACAATGTGTGTCTTATTTCTTAATCTTGCGTTCTGCACATACGAGTCTAAGAGTTTTATACTTAGATAAATAGTCTTGAATGCATAAAAAATCATTTGGATTCAAAGAAATCAACTCATTCTCGAGTTGATGACCCCGAATTTCATTGTGTTTACCAAACACAGATTCCAAATTTTCCCAAGCTTTATCAGGTTCATCAATTTCAGATATGTGGAAGCGCAAATCAATAGAGATTGACATCCCAATCAATCCACGAGCTTCATCACATCTATTTGCCCATTTAATTTTCTTATCATCATCAGTGGGTTCTATTTCTTTCCCTAAGGTTATCCTGAAAAGTCCCATACTTCGTAGAACATCTTCCATACGAGATTTCCATGAGAAATAGTTACAACTTGTACGTATAATATCACAAGGAGCGGCCATACTATAAAATAATGACTGAAAGAACATAAACTAACTGTGTGGATGCAAAGAGCTCAAAAAAATATGCGGTTTTAAAAAAAACGGCACTTGAAACTGATTCCGAATGATGAAGTTATGCTTGATCAAAGAAAATGTTGAAGATGTCCCCAATAGTGACGTGGCAGATATTAACTTGACCAACTAAAAAAAAAAAGCCCCCTCTTCTCAAGATCACCCTTTGACAATCACTTTTACAATAAAGTTGCTTTGAAGTGAATCACTTTTGTAGAATAAGTGATGTTCACTTTTACAATAATGTGACTTTTAAATTGTGCGGCAATAAATTAAAAAACTTAAGTGACTCACTTTTATTTTATTTTATTTATGTGAGATGCACTTTTACAATAAAGTAACTTGAAAATAGAAATTGCATGTACTAAAAAGTAGCTTGATAAGACTTGAACTCAAGACTTATCAAGGTGTAAAGCAACTTTGGACCAAGTGAGCTAAGTTTAAAATGTACGTAAAAGTATGGAAAGAGGAAGGGGGCTTTTTTTTTTTACTCTTCTCTCTCATTTTCCGTGCTAGCTTTCTTTTCCTGCAAATCATTAAAAAAAAAACGAAAAACAAAAACAAAAAAAAACTTTTTCCACACAATGGGGTTAGATCTTGGTTAGCTTACCCGGAAAGTCTACGTTTTCAAGTTTTCTCGCTGTTTCTAATTTTCCCTGATCGCACAAGGTGCACGGCAAAGAGCATACGTAGCCAAGAAGACAAGAAAAAAAAATTTCCTTATTGTTTCTGATTCGCCGCAATTGCGCAAGGTGCACGGCAAAGAGCATACGTAGTCAGGGAAAACAACAGTCCAAGACTAAAACATAAAAGATCTAATAATAAACTGATAAAATATGAGAGATTTAAAAAAAACAAACCCGTCACTGTAACATTATACCTTCAGATTTGCCGAAATGGGTGTTTCTGGAGCAAACGGAAACGGTTTTTAGTGAAACGAAAACTAGTTCCCAATGGAAACGGCGCTCCGGACACAATGGAACAACTCCCACAGACCAAAAATGCACAGAAAATCCAGAACCAGAAACCCTTTCAAAGTTTCGGCAACACCAGTTCCAGATCTTGATCAAAACCGAAAGCGGCTCTTCATAAAATCTCTGATACCATGTTCGGGTACACAGAGTACTCCCAAAAGACCGAACACCTTCAGCAACCGCTTCATACAAATAGATCACAGATCAACACACCAATGTTTGTCACATGGTTAAAACCCTCGAGAGGAAAACAGTGCACGACCTCAACCAAATAGCTACTTGGAGCAATTTATTATGCAAAAGAAAGAAAGTTACATGAGCTTCTCATAATCAATCCACTAGCCAAGGACCCTCTATGCTCTTTAAATAGAGATCATAGACCAATCGGGTGTTAAGCCACGGATCAATGGTAGGTATGATCTAAGAGAAGTTGAACCGTCGGATCACTCTATGTCGAGAACATATCGTGACCGTCGGATTAGAATATTTACAAATGCATACTAAAGAAACATACTTTTACCTAACGGATATATTACACAAGTTGATCTTAGCTTAACTAACTCCTAAGTGTCTACACTCTAAATATCCTAACAAAGTATTCATGCCAAGTCACCTTCCTATCCAATCATTAAGGTCTGTCAATCATTTGTTTCATTGTCTCATACAGATTTGTATCAAGGTTGTTCACACTTCTCCAAATTTCGGCTGAAACAAGGTTAGTCACTTCTCATAACTGCTCCTCAAACAGGTCCATTGCAGACCGTACTTCATGCTCTTCTAGTTGTCTGAATTACTGTGTATACATCAATTTTAACAAGTTCAGACATTGTCCTCAAGGATGGTTCTCAGACATGCTTCAATTTTAACAAGTCCAAACTTCATCCTCAAGGATGGTTATCAAACATGCTTCAATTCAGTCTTCAAACATGATTAGCCACAAAACTACAAGTCTGCTCTTTTCAACAAGAATAAGGTCTACCCCTATAACCTTTGATTCGGACTTTACATAGTTTCTTCCAAAAATCAAAGAAGAATTCTTCAAAAAGAAACTTGTTGATGGTCCGTTTTACTACTGCTGCAATCCAAAACAGACTTAAAAGAGGCAAGTTTACATCTGCTAAAAATACCCACAACAAGATCGATTAACCCTCTCTGTTGCTTCAACGAATCTTGATTGTGGCTGCCTCAGTTGTTTGTACACCCGAAATTCCTCAGAGGTGGTCGAAATCAAAGTTGTATCTTGATATTTAGATGAGGTATCACATTATATTTATACTGTTTTTTCCTAAATTTTTCTGAGCCGACTTGTCAAAAATAATTGTTTTTATTTTTATTTTTATTTTTAATTTTATTTGGAGTCGGCCTCCAACAAGTAAGTTTATTTTTATCAATTGTATTTCTGTTTTCTTTCTCTTCAATGTGTGAAGGTACACCCATGAGCTCCATCTTCATCAACATTTCAATAGACCTCTGTCAGTATTCCAATAGCCATCTTACCATACGAAGGACCATTCATCACCATCAACAAGCTATAAGTATGTGGGTTCAAGATGGAAAGGTACCTCATACAAGAGTTTCAAGAATTCTTCCAAGGTTATCATTTAGTATTTAAACAAAATGCTTGCCATGGAATTCAAACACATCATCAACAACAACAAGTAATCAAGTGTGACCAAGTACCATCATGTGCGTGGGTGTTAAACCTTCTTAAGCATTTTAACTATCTCCAAGGGTTCCTTGACCCCATCAACCCACAAATGACCACACAAACTACAAATGACCACAGAATGGGTCATTTGGTCCACTTGGTGTTCCAATTGCCCATGTCATGCCATGTCATCAATATTTAGGACTCCTTAATGGCTTCAATGCCTAAGCTATCATGTCATCAACATTTGTATTCAACCTTTATCTCCTTGTCACTCCTTTGTCATTAATGGGTGTCATCGATAACAACCAATGCTCAACACTCACCCCTCTTGCATTTTGAAACTTGATTTGTTGCAGGTTACTTAGGCTTGGAGAGTGGGATACCCCATTGTTCAAACAACTTAGAACATGGAAGAACCCAATTTACTTGTATTTAGCTAATTATTTCTGCTACAGAGTTTTGTTTTATTGCTCTCTAAGTTATCATTTCCAGCACTATTTACATGCTAAGATTTACTCAAAAGTTTGTTGAAATTTATATGTGAATTTTTAAAGTGTTTTGAAGCATATTTTTGGTATATTTGGAGAATATTTGCTTGTTGTTTTCTGCAGGTTTTTCATTTTACAGGGGGAGGTTATGCCAAAATTTGGTCAAAATGAGTGCAGAAAATATCAAGTCAAAACCACTTCAAACCCCCTTGCCAAAGGTTCATAAAAAGACTTATTTTCTTCATCTCTCAACTCCATTTCACCTTTTCATTGTAATAGATCCAAGAGAGTCTCTTGGGTCTAATCTTTCTTTTTCTTTTCAAGTTAAAATCCGGTTTGCTTTAAGTCTCTAAGCCATCCATTGCATGCAAAGGAGGTTGGGTTTGCCCACCCTTGCATTGCAAGTGAAGAGAGGCTAGATTTAGTCACTTAGTTTTATTTTCAGTATTTCATTTACTTTCATTGCTTGCCCCGTCTCTTCTTTAGGAAGAGATTTGTGTGGCTAGATTAGCCACATAAATCTAGTGAAGTGGCTCTACCATCCTTGCAAAATTGCGTTGGCTAGTTCATTTTGATCAAGGTTCAAGTTATTTCATTTATTCAAGGTTAATAAACTTTGTGTCAATCTATGCCCTGTATTGACTCCCCTTGTCGGTTGGATCGACCCTGGGTAACAAGAAAGAGCAAAGATTTGTGTTGGCTAGATTAATAAGCATTCAACATTTATCTCAACTAGAGGCTGGGAAAAGAAAGGTTGACCTATGGAGCTAGAGGGGTAGAAGCTGTTGGGAGCCTCGTGGCACTTAGTGTCCTCTTGTTGAGTGCCCAACAATCTTTGGGATTGACTTGTGGACCTAGAAGGGAACCTCTGTGTTCTCTTGTTGAGCACCCAACAATCTCTCTCAAAATTGAAAAAGATAAGTGTTTGAGGTAAACACATCAGTTAAGTTGTACTTTCATTGTTTCGCACATTAATTCCCTTAAGCTCAAGTGAGACCTAAAAAATAACTAAAATTTATAGGACCATTTGCAAAACGCAACAATCTCTTATTTCATTTTCACTTTATTTCCAAAGCATTGCAATTTAAAGTTCTTTATTTTTCTAGAGCACTTCATTTCAAATTCCAAATTCACAAGTCAATTTATATTGCAAGCAAATTCCTTTCATTGTTTATTCATTTTGCAAAAGGTTCATTTTAGCAATGTGAATGTGAATATTGGCTATTGTTGGAATATGAATTAATATCTAGTTTAATCTTATAGAGTGTAACTCCATAGCCCATATAGAGTAAGCATTGGTTTTGTGAATAATTATTTATTTCTTGCAATTATCTTTGCTTTAATTTCAAAGCAAGGATTGTCTGTCATTGAAAATTGTTGCATATTTGCATGATTGCTTGTCATTCAACTAAAGTAAACCTTAATAAATTTTAACTCTTAATTAAAACCTTTAAGAAACTTAGTAAGTAGAGACTGCCCCCTTTGAATTTTAGGCGTTGGGTATAAATGAAGGAGTTAGGAATTGAGGTGATAGTGGGTTCTAAACTCATAGTGAGCCACTCAAGAACACACCTAGCAGTTGGGAGACTTTTTTATGGTCAAGTGTGTTTTAGGCCGCAATAGTGGTAAGGTAGATAAGACTCCCCATAAGTTGTCTATATTGAGTTCCTTCCTCATTCATTCCATTCTTTTGATGTTAGCTTCAAATTTTGTTCCATTGGCGTAGAAAGAGGATTGTATTCATCCATGCCAAACTTGTTCAGTAATTCTCTAATGTACTTCTTTTTGGGGAAGAATATATACTTTGGATTTTGACTCACTTCAACACCCAAGGGGTAGTGAAGATCTCCCATATCAGTCATCTCAAAAAAAATCTTCAATTCTTTCTTTATGGATGGAATGTAGCTTTCATTCTTCTTTGTCATCAATAGATCATCTACATACACCAAAAGATATACAACAATTTTTCCAATTTTCTTGACAAAATGAGTTGCATCATCAAGATTGTATTGGAAATCCAATTTCAGAAGATGCTTAGTTAGCTTTTCATATCAGGCATGAGGTGCTTGTTTCAAGCCATACAAAAACTTGATGAGCTTGCATACCTTATGTTCTTGTCCCTTCACAACAAAGCCTTCTAATTGAGACATGAAGACAGTCTCTTTCAAGTTTTCATTCAAGAAAGCAGTCTTCACATCCATTGATGAGCTTTCCACCCATTATGTGCAACCAATGCCTATAGAGTACAATTGTTAGCCCATTTTGTTGTGGGGGGGGAAGTCCTCTCATAGCCAATTACTTCATTTTGTGCAAATTTTTTTGCCACAAGCCCCACCTTGTGTTTGTCAAGTGAGCCATCTGATACTTGTTCTTGTAGACTCACTTGCAACCAATTAGTTTGGTTCCAAATGGAGGTTCCACCAACTTCCATGTTCCATTCTTGATTAGCGCATCATATTCCTCCTGCATAGCTTCTTTCCACTCATAATGAAAATCAACTTCTTCAAAAGAAGTTGGTTAATTCAATTCACAATCATATAAAACATCCATATCATTTACATCACCTCCATCTTCTTATCTTGTTGAACTTATAGTTCTCGTCTTTCCAACCTCATCCGAATGAACACTTTCAAGTGTCTCCGTGGCCTACTTTGGAACAAGTTTCTTAGTTGATTGGGATGGAGTTGCATTCTCATCAAGATTCAATCTTCCAATCCTCTCAATCACATCATCCAATTGAACCTCTGCTCTGATGAAGTAGCAGGAGCTTCTTCATAAGGGGGAGATGGCGTTACAAAAGGAGATTCCAAAGATTGATACAAGATAGGGATGCCCCCTTCAACATGTGGAATCTCATTATCAAATTCATGACATGTCTTTATATAGGTAAATTTATCCAAATGATCAAGTTGCCTCTCAACAATCTTGCCTTTTTTATTCATTTCAAGAAAAATCACATCTCTAGAAAGTATAAACTTTTTATTACCTCATTATGAAGATGATATGCCTTGGTGGTATTTGAGTATCCTAAGAAAATGCACTTTCAACTCCTTGCAACAAGTTTGTTTCTCTATTCCTTATGAATTAAGGAATAACATGTGGAACCAAAAACCCTAAGCTATCTCACCGAAGGAATGCATCCATACCACATTTCATATGGAGCCATGTTGCCAAAAGCATGAGATGGACTTATGTTTCTCAAATATACTACACAAAGAACTACATCACCCCAAAACATTATTTTCACATTCTTGAAAAATACCATGGATTATACCATATTCAAGAGTGTCATGTTCATTCCTTCTGCTACATCATTTTGTTGAGGAATTTATGGAACAATGGTTTGATGCATAAATGCCATGTTGAAGAATATATGGAATAATGGTTTGATGCATAGATCCCATTTTGACGAAGACAGTTTTCAAATTCATTAGAAGTATATTCCTTCCCATTATCACTACGAATAATGCCAATACGAGATTCTGCTTCATTTCCAATCCATACATGAAAAATTTTAAAAGTTTCAAATGCTTCAATATATAAAGCCAACACATCCTAGTGTGATCATCAATAAAAGAAATGATATATTTATTACCATTGGCAGAAGCAAAAGGCATGGGGCCACACAAATTAGAATGTAACTACTCTAGCTTTCTACGTTACTCTCAAAGTGAAATCGTGAAAAGGTTGCTTATTACGTTTCCCAAGGATACAAGCATCACATTGCTTCAAATTCCTTGGAATTAGGGGCAAATCAAAAACACCATTCTTCTTCAACAAACAAAGACTATCATAATTGATATTCCCATATCTAGCATGCCACAAGAAACTAGATGATAATGTACCTTCATCATGGTGAGAAAAGTATGCAAAATTTTGTGCCCTTGTAGATGTTCCTTTCAACTCCAGCAATCTCTCATCTTCCCATCCTATCATGATGACTCGGTTGTTATAAGATCTCCTTATCTCAACTTTTCCATCAACTATATGAATGGAATAGCCTTGCTATCAAATGTGCAAAACAGAAAACAGGTTCCTCTACAACTCTTGAAAATGGAGAACATTATGCCATGGGAATTCTAGGAATCTAGACAATTTGAGCTTGATGGTGTCAATTTCCTTAGGTTTGAAGTTGGATTTATCTACAAAGTATTATACCTTCTACATTGCCATTCAATTCTTCAAAGAAGTCTTTCCTAAAATTCATGTGACAGGTAGCACCAGTGTCAAGCAACCAAGTATCTCTCTAGAAAGCAAATGAAGTATTAAACAAAACTTCATTTGCACCAATATTGAAATGTGCAACAATGAAATGGGCAGATTCAAGAGCTTTACATGATTTAGAAGCTTTACCTTTTTCTTCTTTCTACTCATTCTCTGTGATCTTCTCGTATGGAATTCTACATGTTTTTGCCTCATGTTCATTTTTGCTACTACGGACACAGAATATCAAATATCTCGTCATGGTTATGTCTACCCCCCTACCTCTAAAATTATTTCTTCCATGTCCTCTCTTATTGCCATCTCCTCTAGGAGAATCATGTGATTGATTCTTCCCTTTCTAAGCAAGGCACGCAGTCTCTCCAGTGGGATGAATTGTCTTCTTTCCAAATGCTTCCTCACCTTCTTCAATTTTCTCCACCAAACTGTCAAATTTGAAGGTCTTCAATTGGCCACTAGCTTGAAATGATTCAAGATAGTGGTAATATGTGGGGTAGAGAGTCGATGAAATTTGTGAGAGAAATGTCTATCTTCACACCAAAGGTATTAATTTCATGCATAATGGCTTTAATTTCTTATGCTAAAGCCATGAGATCATTTACCTTCAACTTTAGGTTAAAAAGATTCAACAACAATTGAATGAGCTCCAATCCTGAGTGTGAGTAATAGTAAATACAAATCTTTTAATTTCTTCAAAGCACCATAATGTGAAAGATATGATATGATGACTCACTGCTTCACTTACTATAGCAACAACCACTACATATCCTTTCTTGTGTTTGATCTTCATATTGCAAGCTCTTTAGCTGCTGTAGGTTTCGTAGGTTCAACACCATTCTCTTCTTCACAAAAGTCATCCCATAAATCATTGAAGACGAGTGTATTCTTGACCTTCGTTGACCACTTTAGATATTCTCCTTGCCACTGAGCAACACACCGACAATAGAGACAAGCAATTTACAAACAATACATAAGTAATACAATAACAATCTCTCGAGCGCCTATCAACAGGCTAGTGTTGGTTCTGCTATGTGAAATGAGTAGTATATTTCTATTCCAAGATTTTCGTGGTGCTTGTTTTTTTTGTGAGCTTCTCAAGATTCTCCACAGTACTGATTTTAGCATGTTGACATTTTGAATCCACAACAGTAGTATATGCAGAGGTAGTCTTATAAAAAATCAGTGTGGAAGACATCGTCGATATATCGCGATTTCCAAGGCAAAACAATATATCGCCAATAAAGAATCGCGAGTTTTACAAAATATCGGGACTTTCGAAAAAATCATGATTTTTGTCGATTTTTAGGGAAAACATCACAAGTCGATAGAAAAAATCGTCGAGGCCACAGACAATCCGACATATAACCCATTTTTTTACTTCTTTTGTCATTTTGTTTGCTAGTTGAGGGGTTTGGAGAGCAAAGGACCTTGCTATCATTTTTCTTGGAGCCAAGAAATAGATTCATTGTGTTTCCATCAACCATCACTAAGTTACTGTAGATTGGGGATTGATTCCCATCAGTGGTTTCCCAATTTGCAGGTATATATATCATCGTGTAAACGCTTGCTCATCTTTTTTTTTTGGTAAAATTTTTTATAGGTTTAGGGTTCTCATCAATGTTCCATCTCCTTGCCAAATTTTAAAGAGAGATTTATTACCACTTATGCAAAATCTATGATTTTTATGTTATTTGCAGCTTTTTTTTTGGGGGGGGGGNAGTCACCCTGAGTACACAGTCACGCAAATAGGTGGACAACACTCACGTTGAGCAGGTGGACACAGTCACGCTAGCGGGTGGACAATAGTCACACTGAGCAAGTACACAGTCACGCTGGCAGGTGGACAACAGTCATGTTGAGCGGGTACATAGTCACGCTGGCAGTTGGACAACAATCACGTTGAGCAGGTAGATGCAGTCACGCTGGCGAGTGGACAACTGTCATGTTGGCGGGTGGACAACAGTCACGCTAAGCAGCTAGACACATTCATGCTAAAAAGGAAGATATCTGGAAACCCAAAAAATAAGGCAGTGAAACCCTGGCAGCAACAGAAAAATTTAGACGTCAACCACAGACAAAGATGAGATATGTCTTGATGGATAATCACAATGAAGGGTAAAAACCTGCTTTTATAACTTGGAAGGAAATCTAGAAAGGTCCTTCAACGCTAGCTTTTAGGGTGAATACCAATAAAACATAAAATAAAAAATAGGCTGATTTAGGATAGGTACCAAAGGTCCAATGGTAAAATAAAAACCATAAAATAAAATGGTCCAATGGTCTTACAAAATAAAACCATAAAATTAGTTTGGCCAATGGTCCATTAAATAAAAACATAAAATTAAGTTGACTCAGGATAGGGTAGCAATGGTCCAAAAATAAAACCATAAAGTACGAATGGTCCAAAAACAAAAACCATAAGATAAAAGTTAACATACCAAAGGTACCCACCATAAGGACACTAGAACAAAGTAAAAGATAAAGGACCATAAGTCAACCAAAGGGGTCACAATAAGAAGGTAAGATAACCCTCATACCCACAAGTCCAAGGTGTACCATAAAGGTGGACAAACAAACCCCTTTTTACCCAAAGGACCAACAAGTCCAAGGACTTTAATCTTTTCTCTCTCAAGGTATATTGTCACATGTGTTCCATATATATTTTTATCATCACAGTATAAGGAGAAGATCCAAACTAAATGATGTGATCCTCTATTCCTCAATATTGCTCCTAAGGGTTAGGAGCTAGTGACATCATCAAGGGGTGCCCAGTCCCTTGAGAAACAACCTAGCAATAACTGATTAGGAGAGAGGACATCACACATCATCACCTTGGTCAACTTGACCAAGATTCACCTGGTTAACTGACCAAGAGTGCTCCTGCAGAAACTGCTTGGTCCCGGACCAAGAATCTGCCTGGTCCTAGTCCAAGAATGCTCTGTCCCAACTTGCAAGATCTGCTTGGACATCGTGTCCAAGAAACTGTCTTGTCCCAAACCAAAATACCCTAGAGACATACAGGGGCCCTAACAATATGTTAGGGACTTTGCCATGACATCAACTTGCTTGGTCCCAAACCAAGAACCCTAGGAGACTACTGGGGGGCCTAGGGTACCTTCTAGGGTCTTACTCTTCCATAGTTAATTGACTAGGGTACCATCCTCCCTGAGAATGGGTCTTGCAGCTGCAAACATCTTGGTAAATGACCAAATGCCTCCATTCTTAAAGAATGGCTATCAACCCCAGGCTAAGCTTTAGTCCCAGACTAAATTATGTTGATCAACTCTGGGTAACTGATCAGGGACCTCCATTCTCTCAGAGAATGGCTCTCGATGTTACTCTATCTTTAACATCATTAGCATAACTTCATTCAATTGGTGTATAGTAATATTTATGATGATTCCTAATCTTTTTTTCTACCAATTTTGCTTTAAGTCTTACTTTGTCGATGGTTTTGATGTTTGCATCTTGATTTCTTTCTTTATATTATCTTTCAAACTTGTGACAAAAGTTTGAGTTAGTTGTTTTCGTGTTAGTCCTTGCACTTGTGTCAATAGTATTTCCTATTCATAAGTGTATTCATCCACATCACCCTTTGTTGGTTGTTTTGGTGTATTCATTATTTTCTTCTATATATTACAAAAGCTAGAAACTCTAGATAGTGTTGCATCACAAATCATATGAGAGAGATACACACAAACAAAATATGATATTATGAGCAAATGGTGCAATTATTACACAGGAGTTCGCCACCTTATATATGGTTACTCATGCAACAAATCATTTCCACTTATGAATGTGGGATATAGATTTGCTTTACACAAAAAGTACATAAACATAACTAACTCATAGAGAGACCTTTTATTACAATGTGTAAGCCTTATATCCTAACACCCCCTCTTAAGGCTTATAATACTAAAACCCAAACTAATTGAAAGGAAACACACACCGACTGAAAACAAATGTGTAAAGTAATCATAACCAAACATTCTTCAAAAGCTTCTTCTTTGAAAACAATTCCTGGGCTCGATAGAGCTCCATCAAGTTGCCTAATAACCCTCATAAAGGTGTAGCTTCCAAGTTGAATTCCCAAGTTCCTGGATTCCACCTCCCCCAAACTCCCAAATTATTAGTCAAGCATCCATGTTGAACTACATCCATAATGCTTCGTCAAGTTGTCTCATGACCCTAATAAGGGTATAATTTCCAAGAGAGCTATTTGAGAAGCCATCCATGCTAAGTTTCATCTACATTAGACCCTTTCCATTTTCAAGGTGCGGGCTTCTTAAAATGCGTAAAATAGCATTTCTTCAGCAAGGTCATCACCATTCTCTACATCTAGTGGATCTTCAACAATGGCTACATTAGCTACATGTGATTTGTCCTTGACATTTCCCTAAGAACAACATTGGCTTGAAATCTACAATAAGACTACAATGGAATAGCAATTGTTTGATATCTCACAAATTGGTCGATGATTATCCATGAATTTGATGGCCACTAGTGATCCACAAATTTGATGGCGTCTTTAGGTCATCGTAGATGGTGTAATAAGCGACAAAATTTTGAATGGTGGTTAAGAGAATCCTCATGATGGGAGAATTAAGAATGACAAGTGGAAACTATGGCATGAATGTTGGCAATAGGAATATGGGTTTGTGGTAATGTGGCGGTTGTGTGATGGTGAAAGGAGGAAGGAATGGAATGATGGTGGTTGTAGAAGTAATCACAGGAACCGACGAATTGACGACAAAGCAGTAGTTAGAAGGCTGCAAAATCGTATGGCAATTCAATCGCAAATTATTGGTTGTTCTCTTGGACAAAAATCCCATGTTTTTCTAAATCGATGTTTTTGATACCAATGTAATATGTTATGCACCAAATTTCCAAAAGAGCATAAAATAAGAAAGAGAAAGTAATCCAATGCCTTAAAAATGAAGTAAAGAGATGAATAAGAAGCCTCTTCGGGGGGGAAACCTCCTTTTACAATGTATCAAACGCATAAGACAAGATGAGATTTTCCTAACCTAAGTCTCCTTAGTATATATGTAGGAGACAAAGGGTACAATTACAATTCTAGCCAACCAAATAGTTAAAATTGAGGTCCTAGCCAACCAATAAATACAATACTAATATAATAATAGAAATGTAATCTCACAATATATAGGGCTTAACATACCCCTCCAATTCAAACAAGTGTTGTCCTCAACACTTGATTAACTCTAGATGTTTTGCATGAAGAACTCATCTTCCCATATCACCTCTTCTATTTAGCAAGTTCTTTCACTTGATGAAGTATCTAGTGATTGCATGATTTTGCAGTTGATTGATTCTAGTGTCAAGGACTACTTCAAGTTCTACCATCAATTTCCCTTCTTCATGAATCTCTGGTAAAATAGTCTGAACTGGAATCTTGTCACCAATTATCTTATTTAGGCAAGAAACATGGAAGATTGGATGTACACATGAAGATAGAGGTAACTCCAATTTGTAATCCATACTTCCAATCCTCTACAACACCTTATAGGCACCATAGTACTTGGGTGCTAATTTACTTTCCTTCTTTTGTTGCTTGAGAGACATCTATTTGTATGGTTGTAGCCTCAAAAACACCCAATCTCTCACTTCAAATTTCCTTTCACTACGATGTTGATCTACGTTTTGTTTCATCATATTTTGTGTTATAGCCAAGTTATCTTTCAATAGTTGGAGAACCTCTTGTTGGTGCAATATGTGATCCTCCACTTTTTGAATCTTAGCTTTCTCTTTCAAGGATGATGTGATGGAAGGACGAGGATAGTGTCGTTTTATGAAGTATGGAAAGAGTGTCATACCAGCATTTTGCATGTAGTTTTTGAATAGTTTCCATGAATTTTACAACTATTGTACTAGCTTTAAAAGGATGGGAAAGAAAGCAGAAATAAGCATGTACTTTTTGAATCGATCCACTACTACCATAGTGACAGTCTTTCTTTCTGACTTTGGTAGACATATGATAAAATCCATTGAGACCTCTTCCCAATGCTAACTTGGTATGGCTAATGACTGTAGAAGTCTTGGTGTCTTGAATGTCTCCCTTTTTTTTATTGGCAAACCAAACATTTTGCCCCAAACTTTTGGACATCTATTTTAAGACCTTCCTAGAAAAAAATCGTTCTTGATCTTGTGGTAAGTTTTCAAGAACTTTGAATGTCCTCCTATAGGATAAGTGTGCAATTCAAAAAGGACCTTATGTTTGAGTTGAGAACTCTTACATAAATATAGGCAATCCTAGTACCATAATGAATCATTCTTCCACACAAATTTATCTAGTGAACTAGGGTCCTCTTGTAGTTGTTGAATTATCTTACATGCTTTCTAATATTGTTTCCATTCCATCATTACTTCTTCTACCCAATCAGATTGCATAATGAAAATAGCACATAGTAAACCCTCTTTGTCATCTTCTTTTCTTAAAAGTGTATAGCCTCCACATTCTATTTTCACTTTTTGTAGATATTTTCAAAGTCATGACCTAGCATCTTTGTAACCCATTTTTGTTACTCTTCTTAAGATAATCATTGTTCCAAGAATTAGTCAAGATTTCCATGATCTATTCTTACCTTGAAGTGTCTTCCTATTAGGTAAGGACGTCATTTCTTAATTTCATGCAGTGTGGCTAACATTTGATTATCATAAATTGGTTTGGGTAATTTTTTCCTTTAAGTTGGAAACCGTCAAAGGAAAGGGTCCTTCCTTCTTGCATTGAAACTACACCAATGCCATGCCCTAAGGCATCACATTCTACAATAAAGGTTTTTGTGAAGTCAAACATGGCTAATGCACAAGTTTTACACAACCGTTTTAAGTTTTTCAAAAGATTTGGCTGCTTCTTGAGTCCAAGAGAATGCTTCATTTTTCAATAACCTTATTAGAGGTGCTATTATTTGACCATAATTCTTGACAAACTTGCAATAGTATCCTTCCAATCCCAAGAATCCTCTAAGATTCTTCAAGGTTTTAGGAATTGGTCATTCCAAGATAGCCTTAATTTTATTAGGGTCTACTTTGACACCTTCATTAGATACAATATGACCCAAATTTTCCACTTCCTAAACCCCAAGAGCACACTTAAGAGGCTTAGCATATAGTTGATGCTCCTCCAATAGTTTTAAGACCCTTTCAACATGTTGTACATGCTCCTACCAAGATTTGCTATAGATTAGTATATCATCAAAAAATACTAAAGCAACTTTTCTGAAGAAGGGTTCAAAAATAGAATTCATCAAGCTTTGAAATGTGGAAGGTGCATTGGTAATGCCAAACGACATCACCAAAAATTCATAATGACCTTCATGTGTTTTAAATACTGTTTTTGGAATGCCTTCTTTCCTCATCCTGATTTGATGATATCCAAAACAAAGATCCAACTTGGTAAACAAAATTGCTCCCTATAATTCATGTAATAATTTATCAATGACAAGAATAGGAAACTTATCTTTAAGGGTCATCTTATTTATCTCTCTATAATTTGGACACATACACCATGAACCTTCCTTTTTGCAAACCATCACCACTATGCAATGATAGCATTTTGGTTAGGTTGAATGATGCATACACATTTCTTAAACCATATTTTCAATCTCACTCTTTTGTGCATATGGGTACCTATAGTATCTATGTTAGGTGGGACACCTCCTAGTTGCAAGTGAGTAGATGGTGATCATCTCAAGTAAAGTGGAAGACCTTTAGGAATCTATCCAAATACCTTGGTACGTTTGTCAATAACTTGTTGGAGATCCATTGGAATAAAGGGTATAGATGCTTGAACATCTAGTGAGCACAATTGTGCAATTACTCCATGGTATCCCTTTTTAGCAATTTTGTCATGTTGTTGTAGCTTATCGCTTTAGAGGGTTTCTCGGGGATAACTTTTGGGTTCAATTTCATTTACTTCTAAAGAGAATCTCATGAAAAGTTCTTGAAAATTAAGAGCCATTGTTTCCAATGATTGAATCTATTGAACCCCTAATACAACATCAACACCACCCATTTGGATTGCAATCATTGGACTATCCAATAAATATTCCCCCATAGTAAGCTTAATACTATGGCACTTTTGTGAACAATTTATGGTATCTCCATCTACAATCATTACTTGAAATTCTGGTGTTAGATATGCAAAGAAATTGAGACGTTTGGCTAGTTTGCAATTAATGTACTTATGGTGACTACTAGAATCAATCAATACTGTTACCTTTTTCTTTTTGATATATCCTTCTATTCTGAGAATTTGAGTGATAATCCCAGCAAATGCATGGAAAGATATGGTTGGTATAGTATCTTCTAGATCTACCTCTTGAGACTATTCTAGTTCCGAATCTTTTTACTCTTCACAATCTATGTAGAATAATTTCTACTCATTCTACTTATGCCCTTTATTGTACTTGTCACAATTGAAACATAATCGCTTTGCTCTTCTTTCCTCCAATTGTTGAGGCATCAACCTTGCAAGTTGAGTAAAAATGGGGGAGAAAACATTTCCTTCTCTATAGGTGTTAGTAGTGTCCCTTCTAGTAGCCATATTTTTACTTTCAAATTTCCTTGCCAAACTAAAAGCATTCTCTAATGATTTAGGTTCAAAGGCACATTTTCCTATTGAATGTTCTCCCTTAAAGTGCCCATAAACAAATCCAACAAATTATCCGCTAGAATGTTCTTCCTCTAAGACTCAACTACTAAAACTACTTAATGTACTTTGTAACTAGACCTTTTTACTTGAGATTTATCAATTGGCTAAAGAGGGTATTGCTCTATAGCCATAATATTCTATCAATTCATCTATAATTATAGACCAAGAGACAATAGAGTCTTTTTATGGCTACAAAGCCATTAGTACCATACAAATTGTCAAGTTCTGAATACAAGGATGCAATAGTTACCTTTTATAAAGTTAGCACTGTGTAGATCAAAAATTTGCTCCATCTAGAAGATCCATGTTATTGAATCATTGCCATCAAACTTGCTCATGTTGATCTTATGAGTGAAGCAGTTTCTTGGTCCTGAGTTAAACCCATGATGATGCGATGAATGATCAAATTTCAGGGACTCGAACCTCTTGTTCTCCAACTATTTTTCAATATTTTAAATCTATGACTAGGACAAGTCCCTTTTTTTCTCCTTTGCCTCTTCTTAAGGCTTTAAGTTATGAAAAAAGAGATGTATCACCTTGTGCAAAAGTTCCTCCTTCATAACTTTGAGATCCTCCTTGTTGGCATCTCCCTAGCCATCTTTTTGAGATCCTCTTTACTGGCCATCTTTTTCAATGCACTTTCAATATTCCTTTTTTTGTTTATCAATTGAGCAAGTGTCACTAACCTATCATTCAATTGTTCAAACTTGGCCTCCAAATTGAATAGATGGTTACACATTTTTTCATTTTCTTCACGAGTCATGGTTGAGCTTTCAGAAGGTTTAGTGGAAAAAGTAATTTTTACTCCACCTCTTGCCATTAGATCCCACTAATATTTTCCAAGGTTCTTCTCTATTTCCTCTTTACCACACCTTTTGAATCACCCAAAACAAATATTCCAAACAAAATTTATGCAAGTTTCAAGTTAACATACCTTTAGAAACTCTAGTTCATAGGCTATCTTATTGGTCGGCCTTGCTCCTGAATTATCTCTGAAACTTCAACCCCTCTAAGTCTGTAATTTTATCCTATAGTAGTTTGGTATGTCTTCTTTACGATGCACAGGTTTCACCCAATTATGATGTGCCAAGAGAGAGTTATGAAAAATTTCCCAAAACCTGTTATTTTTGTCCCTTAGAGTGAATTTGTACAACTTGACATGTATCTAATTTTCATTTCCTGCTTCTAAATTTTTTACCAAAAACACTAGTCCATCTTTTTGATACAACAACTGGCATTCAATTTCGATCTTCCAACGGGCATGTGTGATTAAATTCCAAAAGAAGAAATGCTAGCCCAAGGGGAACCCAAGAAGGCAACCCAACGACACCACACCAACCCTCTTCACAATTTTGGTTGGCTCTTCTCCAACTCAATGGGGGCTTCCCTACGATAGGATTGCTAGGGCTATAAGCAATGAAGTACAAGCTTATGTGAAGAGTAGCTCTAGCAAAACATATGTCTTCTTTGTTGTATAGGAAATAAAAGAGATGATGGGAAGACAAAAGAGATCACTCCAAGGACTAGTGCCAATCTAATCAAGGGAAAATGGAATCAAAGAATCACCTGATAAGAGGGCCTTGCTTAATATGTCACCAAGAGAGTAGAATTGCATGAGCTAACGGTGAAGCTAAAGGTGATCTAGGGTTTAAAAGGGAAGGAGTCGAATGAATAATCCCCTTCCTTTCAAGTTCTTAGGGTTCCACTCTATAAATAAAGACTTAAGGTTGCAAAATCCAAATCAAGGTAAAGATACAACACATAACTCCCGTGTAATAAACATGCAAAGAAAAGATGAAATTGAGATTAACCTAAAACCCCTTTCTTCAATGAGGTAATAATACATTTTCAACAACCCAAGCAAAAGCATAGAAATGACAATGTAAACACCCAATCCAACTTACAAACATGAAGCTCCAAGAAAGATCAAAGCACCACACATGATCAAGAAGGGAACCCTTACAACAAGATTTGCTCCAAGGGATGTATCAAGTAAGCTCATGAGAGAGAGAACTCCAACAATCAAACCATACAACTGAATGAGAGGATAAACCCTTATATAGGTTTCAATCATTCTCCTCACAACAACAAACAAGTAATAAAATCCTAGATCTACCCTAGGATGGAGTAAACAAATCAAAATACTCCAACAAACCCTAACAAACTCTAACAACATCCATGAAATATGATGGTTAAAGCCACAAGTACAATATCCAAGAGAAGAAAAGCCCAAGAAGGGGGTGCATCCATCAAATGAGGGTGAATATTGACAAGAAATCAAACCTAGCCTCCAAACGCTGTCCAAAGGTGGCTCTCCAAGAAAAAGGCCTCAAAAGGTGGAATGCTTCCTCAAATAAGGTGAATGCTCTCCATGAAAAGGCTCTAAAAGGCACACTTGGAAAAAATATAGCATGGCTTTTTAAACGTCATTTTTGGAATTTCTAACTTCCTCATATTTATCAGATTTTCTATTATAGCCGCTTTTCCAAATTCTTGTGGCCGCTCTACATCTATGGTATTGAAATGGCACAATTATGGGCAATCTTTCAAAAGATAACTACTCCCTAAGCTAGGACGCCCCTCCAAAAACGTCCCATTAAAATGGCCTAGATGAGTGTGTAAACAACCCTCCAGAGAGTGGGTCTCATCAAGGAAGACCAATAAATGTGTGTAGAACAATCCATCCATCAAGTTAAACCCTCCATATGTAGTATTTCATCAAAGGAATGAATGTCCACATATCAACTAATCCAACCTCCGTGCCAACTCATCAAGCCATGAACCAAGAATACCGTCAATCCATGATACAAGCATCAAAACCAAGGAGAAAGCATCCACAATAAACAACCATCACCATGAAGGAGGGAATGATCCTCTCTAGAATTGAAGAATATGTCCCCACATGACAAAGATGAAGAAAACAAGAGGTTGGTCAACCAAAGATGGCACCCAATAGTGTTATGAATTCATCCACGTAATAAAAAGCAAGAGTACTTGACAAGAGAAAGGTCTCTCCATCTTCAAACAAGTGCCACAAGGAAGGTGCTCAATGGAAAATCACCAACATAAGGGCATCAAGTGTAATCCATGTGTCACCAGCTAGAGCACTCCACTAAGATAGGCCTTCAAAGGCCACCATAGAAATATCAACCATATCCCATCATGAACATCCATATGCTATCACATCATCAACACTAGGGTATTATCACCAAGAATCCAAGGAGTCATCAACAAGAATCCAGGGCATCATCACAAAGGCAAGCATCAATCTTGGCCATCCAAATCTCCATCAACAAGTCACCCTCTACTGAAATTGTGATGAAAATCACAAGTGGACACCCATGCAAAATGGGGGTGATAGGGAAACCTAAGAGGCATAACCAACCATTGTACTAATCCCTAGATAGGGGGCTTTTTAACAAAATTCAAACTACAAGTTCTAACCTAGTGTACCACAAGCAAATGAGGCATAAAGTAGGTATTTTCTAGAAAACCTGTGCTATAGACTATAAGAAAGTGTGAACAACTACTAGAAATAGGTGTAATAGACTTAAACAAATTGCAATTTGGAACATGTACCAAGACCACTCAAGTTAGGGGGAAGTTTGACTATGTAAGATTCTCAAATAGGGTGCCCTTACAAATTAGGGATGTTTGGGGACCCAAGGAAATCTCTTCAACCAACCAAGACCCCAACTAGTGCACAAGGCTTGAGAGAGATCCTAATTAACAAAGGGGAGACTCAAATTGGTTGACCAAAGCAACTTCCATAGCCAAACACGTGACCAAGGAACATGAAGGACAAAAGGGGACCCTACCATGGCACTAGATATCAAATGGGAAACCACAATTACACATTAAGACCAAGGTAAGGGACCCAACACACTTTGAGCCTAAGTTGCCAGGAAACTTGGGTATGGGGACGGGGACACCACTTTTTGAAACAAGGTACTTGGCTACATCGGGGGTATTGTGTGTATATATATATATATATATATATATGTCATAGTCACATCATAAATGCATATTTCATATTTCTTCATAAATTATGAATCATGATTCATAATTATAGATTCAATGATTATTTGAACAATGAGCATTCACATTGAAAATTTGAAACATAATATTTGATAAATCATAGACTCGGTAGATATCAATTGGGAAGACTCGAAGTTACATAAAATTTGATAAATCATTATGCCAGGAAGTTGTAACAAACAATCAAACTCATACCTGAAGGTACACTTGAAATCTTATTTTAAACACCTATTTGTACTGCTATTATGGGCAATAAAAAATTACAAACTGCCTAATATATTCCTGGGTTGATGTGAGTGTATTTCTCAATATTGAATACATATGTATATTTTTTATGTGCACATTTGGTAGTCAAATTATGTTCCATGAGTGCCAAACACAAAAACATAAACAAAGTTATTGTAAATCAATGCAAAATCAGTCTACAAAATTTGGACAATATTCAGTGGAATTTGAACAGTGTTGCAAAGTGTTTGACATAAGTCCTGATCTAGACTCCATACATAGCAAAAAATTAGTTCAGAATTGGTTGGGGGTCATTACATTTTCCCCAACGGATTGCATTTTACTGAGTCGGTCGTACCCCCGGAATACCCAAAAATGGGGTACGGTGTACCATTTTGCCTATAAGTACCCCTTTTTTTATAATGGCATCTCGGGTACGTGGAGCCAGTATGGGTAACGGAAGGCTACAGCAGGAGACGTACCTTACGAGTACCCAAGTTACGGGTACATGTACCCTACCCCCGGGTACAGGTACCCTGGCTACATAGCTTTGAGCCCTTGTAAGGATGGATAGGAGAACCTTGGTGTCCCCCTAGGGTGGGTTGCATATGGCCAATGCACTGTGAGATATCCCAAACATCAATATCTAATGGGATAGGTGAATGGTTGGCACAAAGTGCAAAGAACATACAGTATATGTTGTATCTCTTCTTTTTCATTGTTTGTCTAACACCCATAAATGACCACATGATCTGGATTCCACTCTAATACCACTTGGAGGAGAGCTTCCATTTGTCACATGAGAACCATATTTTTAAAATACAAAAAAAAATTGATAGTGATTGACACAATGATATTCAAGAGATTATGTATTGCATCTAAATAGTAGATTAGACAATGGTCACCTAAGGAGTTTTCCCCATACAAATTCTACATGAAACAGATGTCAAAAACACAATCAAATGCAATATAATAGCATTCTCGATTCCATAAAAATCAACACTAAATAGTTAACATGGTTAGATTGGGTCTGATACATGGAAAGAGTGTAAAAACATGCTTGTCCTAGAAGAATTTATTATTGATATTTTACATGAAAATGGGACTTTTCACTCTATATCAGGTGGCTGATCAGGCATCAACAAATCTATGGCTTCAAGGAAGGGAGAATGCACAAGCTCTGGACATGGACGGTGAAAATGCAGCTATGTGGAATTTATATGTGGATATCCCTCATAGAATTCAAATTAGACCGAGGGAGGAGGAAGACTCTCTAGTATGGTCAAAGAATCAGGGTCTGGGTGAGTACATAACATGCTTGGGTTATAGAACCATGTTTACCTCCGAGGAGGAAGTCCCAGGATGGTGATGGAAAGTAATTTGAAAGCGAAAAGCACCCCCCCCCCCCCCCCCCGAAAAAAAAAAAACACGAGTGTTTTTATGGTTGTCAATAGAAAATAAGACATTTACTTGGACACTGTTTCTTCCTCTCTCCTGCATAGGAAACATATTCCAGGTCCTTGCCTACATCTCTTTTGTAAAACACGAGTATTTTTTATGGTTGTCATTAGAAAATAAGGCATTCACTTGGGCACTGCTTCTTCCTCTACCCTTCATAGCAAACATATTCCAGGTCCTTGCCTACATCTCTTTTGTAAAACACGAGTATTTTTTATGGTTGTCATTAGAAAATAAGGCATTCACTTGGGCACTGCTTCTTCCTCTACCCTTCATAGCAAACATATTCCAGGTCCTTGCCTACATCTCTTTTGTAAAACACGAGTATTTTTTATGGTTGTCATTAGAAAATAAGGCATTCACTTGGGCACTGCTTCTTCCTCTACCCTTCATAGCAAACATATTCCAGGTCCTTGCCTACATCTCTTTTGTAAAACACGAGTATTTTTTATGGTTGTCATTAGAAAATAAGGCATTCACTTGGGCACTGCTTCTTCCTCTACCCTTCATAGCAAACATATTCCAGGTCCTTGCTTACATCTCTCATTTGGTTACCAAGTGTCGATATGCACAAGAGATTTGGGCTGTGGCTGAACAGTGAACAGGTGTTAAAAAAGGATGGGTTGGGGAAACAGTGGAAACATGTTTAAAAAGATGGTGTAGCAAAAGAAAGCTCAAGGAATATAAGGCTCTGGCATCTTCCCTGTGTGTTACTGTACGGCATTAGATCAGCCATGAATTCACAAACTTTTAATGAAAAATTTATTCCTCCTTTTCAAATTCTCGCAGATTACAGATTAGATTTATTTTCTCTAAATGCAGGATGCATGTCAAACATACAGTTCCAAGACAGTTAAAGGCCTTGGCGATGAATAAAACCAAAGGATAGGGCTTTGTTGATGGTGTAAGACAAGGGAATTGAGATGTCAGTAGTGCTGGTGGAGTGTTATATCTATCAGAGCTCATAAAGTAAAATTCCAGGCTGGTCTAGGGAAAGATCACATAATTATGCAGAATTTATGGCAGAAGGTTTCTAATTGAATATGCCCATTGAGATATTTGGGGATTCCAGTTGGGTAATTAATTGGATGAGAGGCATCAGTCAACTTATTACTATCATTCTCAAGCCTATTGGAGAACAGTTGAAGAAGATGACAATTTTTTTAAGTAATTTCTTTCAAATATAAGTTACACGATACGGATAAATGGGTATGAGTTTCAGAAACGTAAATGGCTGGAAATGTGACCCTTAAAATTTTCAAAAAGGGGAAAATATATATATATATATATATATATATATATATATATATATATATTGTGCTATTTTATAAATAGCACATTATATTGTAACTTTGAAAGAAAGGCACTATGAATAAATGAACAAATACATTTAAATAACAAGCAATGTTCCACCAATGTTTATATTGGGATCCTCATCATTAGTATCACCCTCTGCTTCCTCATCCTTTGCCTTTACCTTGATCCTCCAGGGACTTCAGTCAACACCATCCAATTTTGATTAAACTACCTAACCCAAGCCTTAAAATATGGCAGAAAAGCTTAGCATTCCTGATCAATGATTTTGGTTTGAGTGAAGGGTACATTTTTGCTAAATCCATGACAGAGGAGTCCAACAATCAATGCCACCAACATTGGGGTACAAAAGGGGCTTGGTGTTCTTGATTAAATGCCAATCTCATCCCCTCATACATGATAGAATCCAATGAAAATGATGCAATCCTGCCAATCCTGAAGTCCTGAAAACTGCTATGTCTGCTGAATTTTAAATGGAATATGAAATTCTGCATTCTCCATAGGAAGTCCGATAAGGTTGGAATCACTCCCAAACATCCTAAAACAATTAAAATTTAAGGGTAATGATAAAAATTTAAGTAAAAGGATAGAAAATGAAAGATAAGGAAATTTCGGGATAGAAAAGGACAGAAAAAGGAAATGTTAAGAACTTTGCATTACCATTAATCACCAGCATTTTTTGTCAAATCTAGTAAAACACAGGTCAAAATATGAATATTTAGTGTTGGAAATACATCATATGGACGCTAGTACAGAAACATGTTTCCAGCCATATCAAATGCCATCGATTACCAGCATTTTTGGTCAAACCTAGTAAAATCCAAGTCAAAACAAGTCAAATTAGGCAGAGGCAGATTTAGTGTTGGAAATGCATTGTACGGATGCTGGTACAGCTTGGAAATGTATTTCCGAGCCATACCACAGGCATTCCCACGTTTTGGTACAGAAACATGCCTGGTATGGCCCTATACTAGACATTTCCTGTAACTTGGTTTCAAATATATTTATCGAGAGTTGAGCAGGGAAGCAGATGCTTTGTCAAAAGATGCACAACAGGTTCCTGTAGGCACTTTGATTAAAGAGGAGATCAGTGAGGGCTACACTGTTAGCTCTTATTCAAGGTTTTGATTGAGTTTGCCATAAATTTTAAGGAAGACAGTCTGTTTCTGTTCTATCCTTGCAGTGATACTTTGCTGCTTAAAATTTTAGTATGATAGGTGTACTGTTGATTTCCTTTTTGTTATGATTATAATACTAGTAATGAACTATAAAGTTTAAAGTAAAGGGGTTGTATTTCTTGAGAAGGACAAGCTTTAGTTTTTGAAAAGGAATAGTTTTCATTATCAGGACAGGCAAAATGCCCTTGAAATATGTGGGTGAAAATCGCACATGAACAATGTAATTTCAATTCAATCTATGAATAGAAATGGCAATTTCTTCCTTGGAAAAAAATGTATCAAATATTCTGTCAAATTAGTCAAAACTTGAAACAAATATTATCTTCTTTGATGCTCGAGAAAAAAGAATTCCTATATGTAGAAACAAAGCTCGGTAACCAAAAGATTTAAGCATGCAGTGATAACAATACACGACATGAAAAATTAATGATGAAAGGTACACTAGCAACTTTAAGAAAAACTTTTCAAGATGAAGTTGCTTCACTCATAGTACGTAATTCAATCAATAATTGAAATAAATAATAGTGCAAATAAATATTTTAGTACAAACCTCATAAAGAAAAACATCCCAAATGCGAAGAGCCAACGAGAAAGGGAACGAATAGGAGAAAACAGTTATAAACCACTGGCTTGCATACATGCTTGGGTTGATAGTTTCCTGATCAAAATGTGCGCCTAGCTTTGGCAGTTGCTCCTTGACCAACCTTTCAAACTGGAAAAGGTATTGCTGTACAAGAGGCAATCCAACCTGTTCCACAGAAAAGAAGGCTAGAATATTATATATACAACAAGCAAAATGCATACACATAAAGATACCTATTTAACAACCAGGCGAACATAAATAGTAATTTGTAAATGAAACAATATCATCCTAGAACTCGAACATGCTAGAGCCAGCAGCCCTCTCTGGCAGCATTCATTGGTCAGGAAACATTTTCAACTGTTTCTGGTGTGCCTATTACTCTGTAGTTTGAGAAAGTGGCACATTTACAAAAATATCATACTTATAAGTACTTGGATTTAATATCCAGACTAGCAACGCAGTTCATCTCTTATTTGCACAGAAATACTCACTTACATGTGTACATACTACAAACTGTTACTGTCATCCTCATTTTCCTTAAATTCTTTTGCAGATTCTTCAAAGCCTCATATGCCTCAAACAAAAAACAAGGCTAAGGTCTCCTCATCCAAGAGTACAAAAGTCCAAGAAGAAGAAGGAGCAAATAAAGCAAAAAGTGAAGAAAAAGGGGAATCTGATTGCTAAGGTCAAAAGGAGGAATACCTCATAACCTATGTTGTTGGGAACAGGGAGTGGGAGTGAAAAGCGAAATTTTCAAAAGCTTCTGTTTTGGGAGCGTTTTGGGAATGTTTTTTATATAATACATATTTTATATATATTGATGCATATATATTAAGAAAAACATGTAGAATGCCAAATTAGCTACAGAAAACATGAAAACATAGATATAATGATTTAGTACACATATAGCATCAATCATCTCGGAGCTATAACTTATAGCATTGTCATTAAATGATCAATCATCAATCATCAACAACATCAACCTTCAAAGTTCAACTTATAATATTTGCCATCAACAAACCCTAAAGCATAACATCAACCATGAAATGAAATGAAACATCATAATATCATATTCTTTGAATCATTACCAAAGATTTGTAAGATGCAATCAACAATTCAAAGTTTAAACTTCAAAGGTAGGTTCAAAATTCAAAGTCCAAAGTTCCAAACTTAAACTTATCTAATGTTTACAAAATAGGCCATAATAAACATTAAATACAAAGTACTATTATACTATCTACTAAGCTTTCCTCTTTCCACGAGAAACTTCCAATTTCTTTTCTTGTGGTCTAGGTACAGGAATAGAAGCAGTGGGAAGTGTTCTTGAAACATGAGAAAAAGATGCATGGCCCCCACGGATTGTTGGATGTTGTGAAGCTAAAGGAAAAACACCTGCATTTGGAAACCTACTGGTGGTTGGGGGTGGCATCTATATTATTTGAATTAGATCACCATCATGATCACCCAATAGTTCAGCCTCCAAGTGCTCTAATGCTATGGCTCTATCCTCCCCATTAGCCTCCTCTGGATTGTTGTCCCAATTAAAATATGTTCTACCATTCTTGGCCGCCTCACCGCCTCGCAATAATGGGACAACAACCTCAAGTTGTAGTGCACATAAACCAAGCTTTCTTCCTAGTCTACATTCAAACTGTTTCTCTTGACGTTGTGGATGAAGTTGTAGGTGCTCCAACTGCAACACCTCTCTACAGAAGAACTATTAACAACTTGTGAGAGCACCCTAGCTGCCAATTTATGCAAATATGTCGTAGAGGAGCCATACATGTTCCAGCATTCGATAAGACACAACCTATCTCAATCTTTGGTTGCATGCAGGGTACCAAAGATTTCGTCTTCACTGATGTATTTGCTCAATTCGCTTCGTACTTGAGCACACTCTTCATCAAGGACCAACTTGTCTAATGCAAGTGTATATTATTCTACACCTCTGGATCTGTGTGGTTTTCTCCTAACTCCATCCCTAGGTGTTGGTTGGACCAACCAAGATGGAGAATAATATTTGGGGTAAGGACATATGCAAGGGCATAGAGTGGAACATTCAGACTATCCCACCTTTCGAACACATGTTTATGAATATGATCATACAAGATTGCATCTCTTTGCTCAACAATGTCTTTGATTTAACCAAGCATACTATCCATTCGTTGATACACCTCCCCAATCACCGACTAATCTGTATCTGCAAAATGAATCATACTATAAACAAGCCTAGTGAACTACAGAACATACCTAACTTATGCCCCAAACTAATCATCAAGAACGATGTCCTCCACCTCTTGAAAGTCATGTCTATCAGATGTACTTGCAACTTTGTCTTTCAATTCCTACCATGAATCACTTGAGATCATACTAGCCAATGCCTCTCTCACCTTCAAAAGCCTCCTGAAGGTGAGGCAATAGCTAGAAAATCTAGTCTTTGCAATCTTCAATAGCTCCAACCTAAAGCGATTACGAAAAATGTGGTGGGCCATGCTATGATTGGTAATAAATATTACCATTTTCTTTCCTCTCTTGTACAAGGCACCAATCCATCGATAATTAGGGTCCTTCATTTTAACAATATCATGCATCAAAAGGTTCAATGTGTGAACTATTGTCACATACATAGTAGTTGGGCTACCAATGTTCCTAAGCACTTTTGATCATATCTTTGAGCTAGTCCTTTACTTTGAGATCAGTAGATGATGAGCTTCCAGTTGATGATCACTCTCGTTTATCGGATCCAGAGCATTCAATTTGATTAGTTCTATGCCATGACTAAGCGTCATGACCCTAGATTTGATGATTGAGTTAGCCATTTTCATGACCCAGAGCAGAGTTTATGACAGTGCCTATGATGTAGAACAGCAACAATGTTTCAATGTCTTTCAGATTGTTTAGATCGGATGTAGGTATATGACCCAAGTGATATATGGATTTGTACATATCGATTCTGATTATGCTCTGTTGTCTATTTTAGTAGTGAGACTTGGTTGACAATGGTTGTATGTTGGCAATATTTTTATGGTTTTACTGGAATCTAAAATATAAGTGATCTAGTTGTTATGTGCAAGAGATTCTTTGGTATACTCATTGGTCATTCCCTACTATTAGTATGGATTTGGTCATCCTCTTTAGGGACACAGCTTTCTAGCATTGGCACCATCTTCACTGTCTCCATCCATTTGTTGCCTTCCCTTCTTTCTGTTTAAACCTGACTTGTAACTTGACTAGTGACATCTAGGATTTCCCCCACCTTCACCTCTGTGCTGGAATAGGTCTCCATGTGTAAATTGTGTCTCGGTTTTGGTTTGTGTGAATTTCATCACAGGGATTCTCTTCCTCTAGGTCTTGAACACAAGTAGTCTTTACCAAATGTGTCTTTAGACACTAAGGCATCAGAACTCAAATGTTTCATCTAAATAAATGCCTAGCCAGCAAAACAAAAGTGTTTTTAAGCACTACTGCAAAATTTAAAATACAAAAGTCATCTAGTTGCCAAGAGACAAGCACTCGTCCTTTGTATGATGTGAGGTCGTTTGCCCCAAAAGCCCAACAAGGTGGTCACTCCATCGCACCTATGGACAGTAGCAGGCAATGAAGGTCATACTGAGTAATTATCTAAGGCCCGCCAGGCTATTCAGGGCACCTACTCTTGGAGGATGGCTAGTTAATTAAATGGTTAATAAAGTAAATGTTTTAAAAGAGTTAATGGTCAAAGCATGAGCACTCATTCATTGTATAATATACAGGGCAACAGGGTGAGGCTAACCTGTGAGGGTTATGTCTTTGTCATTTTCTGGAAGCCCAGAAGGATTTCTAGGGCACCTGCCTTTGGAGGTTAACTAGTGTCTTTTGATGTGCAAATAAATTGTTTAACTTTAAAAGGTTGCTTGTCTAGAGTCTAGTGAATCCTTCTCACTATTTCACCCATCTATGAGACACCGTCCTTCCCTATTGTTCACCTAGTCCAGCTTATGTGTTCTGTGGACTCCCTTTTCCTCCAAACCAGATGCTTACAATGTCAAGTATCAAGTCATTCCCTTGGCCTTACCTTGTTTTATTCACCTTCACCCTTGACTAGAAAAATGGCCAAATCTATAAATGAGTATACACTGTAGGTTTTTGTTTAGAGCAACTAATTACTTTGATTTAGATGTATTATTCATAGAAGAAAGAATCATCGATTTTTCGCCAATTTCCCGAAAAAAATCGCGAGATTTTAGGGACGGCAATTTTTTCCGGTGAAAAAATCGTGATTTTTTGCAAAAACCGAGCAGCACGCGGTGAAGAAAAAATCACGCCACGACAATAAACATCATCGCGTTGACTGGCAGCAATTTCTGGGTTGATTAAAGGCGATTTAGGGTTCTTTTTTTATCATTTTGAGTTAGAGAATGAGGGAGAGGGCCATTGCTAAGCACCACAAGGGTTTTAATCCAATTTATCAACATCTTGGGGTCGTTTTTACCATAGTTTTAAAACCGGTTGAACCAGAATCGGAACCGGCCAATTCACTGGTTCGAACCAGCTAGTAAATCGGATCGGTGACCGGTTCAGTGGCCGATTTAGACACCAAACCAGTCAGTTCGGTACCAAACCGGTCTGCTCGGTCGATTTACGACCCGAACCTATGCAAGTTTCCAAGTTTGTTTTTTTAAGTTAAATTGTTTTTCTTTAATTCCTGACCTAATTTCTAACCCTAATACCCACCCAACCCAACCCACGGTCCCACACTACAAGACTCTAAGTCACGACTCACTCTACAATTTCATTTTGAACTTCGAAGTTTGGACTCCTAGAGACTCAAGAGAGAGCAACGAGCTAGCAGTCTGAAGATAAAGGTGCAGACAGTGAAGAGTGGGAGATTTGGCAGCTGGTCAAAATTTCAAATATAAGTGACACAGACACTGTTTATTAAAGTTTTTTAAAAAAATTAAAATTGCAATTTACAATTTACCAAATGCAAAAGACTTAAACTTACAATTTGCCCTCATAAAAGTTTGCAATTTATAAAAATTTGCTATTTACAGGTTGCCCTCATAAAACTGTCATGGTGTTGTTTGTTGGGTTAAAAACTTAAACTTTTAAAGACAATGATTTTATTTATGTCTGAAATTCTGAATTTGAAATTTTTTTTTTGTATCTGGTGGAATCGACAACTAGCCGATTTTGTACTTGCGTGACACGGGGTCGATTCCGACCGCTACCACTATAACCTCCAGGAGAGTACGTTGACCCCCACAACGCACCCTCAAGGCTACAACAAGGTTTGAACCCGTGACGTGCTTAACAACCCGTACACCTTAACAAGTGCACAGTTGCCAACCGGTCTACACCTCAGGGGGTGAAATTCTGAATTTGAAATTGATTCACTAAGTTACTAACATTTTAAGTTTTTAACAACATATTGCTTGCTTCTTGTTGTTTCAGCCTATCAGAAACGACCCCAAAAAGCAAAATATTATGCATGGGCCCATGCAGATGTTGTTGAGGGGGTGATGTATTGCAAGTATTGCAAGAAGTTGATTAAGGGTGGGGGAATTTTCAGGCTTAAACAACACTTGGCTGCTATCAAAGGCCAAGTGAAGGCTGTCTAGATGTTACTAGACAGATTAGAGCTGATATGCAAAAACAATTTAAGATGTTTGAAAAGAGTAAGGCTAGGAAAAGAGAGATAGAGGAAGAAGTAAGAAAGATGAGGAGGCTTGCTGAAATGATGGGTGGGACCTATGCTCCTGGTTCACTTAAAGGCTCTTCATCTATCCCTTCTACTGATCTTAGGGATCCTTTTCAGTATGTTGCACCCTCCTGGACTACAAAAGAGAAGGGTAAATAAAAAAGAAGGGTGGCATTCAAAGCTATTTTACATCCTCTGCCAATGCCAATGCTTCTTAGTTCCATCCAACACAAGTTCATCCCACCTTAGATGACCACTGGAAGAAGAAATACAAAGAAGTTTCCTATGAGTACATAGCTAGATGGTGGTATGATGTTGATCTCCCCTTCAATGCTACCCGCTCTTCTTATTACCAACCTATGTGGGATACTGTTATAGCTGCTGGTAAGGGCTTCAAAGGCCCTAGTATACATGACTTGGGGGATCTCTTTTGCAAAAAGAGATAGTGTCCATAGATAAATACCTGAAGGATTTCAAATCGTCATGGGTCAAAATTGTTGATTTTTCTGAGCCGCATCAAGATCCATTCTCTTAGGAGAATGGAGACACCTGGTCCGGGACCACGATGTGGACTCAACCTAGAGTTGAGTGATCATTCAGTTGAATAATGATATCTGGTCCAGGACCACAACATGGACCTAGTCAAGCACTAGGGGGAATCCACCTTGAGTTGAGCGACCATTCTGTTGAATGGTGACATCTGGTCCGTGACCATGATGTGGAACCAGTCTAGCACTGGTAGACTCAACCTAGATCTGAGTAGCCATTCTTTTGAATGGAGGCACCTGGTCAGTTACCAGGAATTCACCTAGTCCGGGACTAGGGACTCAGCCAGAGGCTGACGGCCATTCTCCGGGAGAATGGAGGCGCTTGGTCTGCTACCAAGTATTTGACCTAGTGTCAAATTATGTAGCCTATGGATGAGGCACCTGGTATGTTACCAGAAAGACACTATAAGCCCTAGACCGGGTCTAGGCATGTGTGACACTCTAACCCTCGATCAGTGGGCTTTGCGATCTTCTCCAAGGTTTAACTACCCTTGGTTAAGACACCTTAGTACCTGATCTTGGTGTCACACAGAGTGTGAGATAAAAGCTAAATTGCCAGGAAACGTGGGTACAGGGATGGGGACGGGGACGCCACTTTTTGAAACAGGGTACTCGGGTACGTCGAAGGTACTGTGTATATGTGTGTGTGTGTGTGTGCGCGCGCGCGCGCGTGTGTTTTAAAATTTATAAAAATAAAACATTTCACACTCACATCATACATGCATATTTGATATTTTTAAATTCAATGATTCATATGAACATACGCATTGAAAATTTGAAACATAAAAGAATAAATTTGATAAATCATATGACGTAGACTCATAGTAGATATCAACTGGAACACTGAAGTTATATTAATATAATTAACAACATAAAAAATTATATTTCCATGACACCATGAGTTCAAACTTCATTGCCATACTACATCCAAAATTTGCCTAAAGACATTTTTAGACATGAAAAAGAAAGTTCAAAACAGTAAACATTGAACACGGACAAGATAGTTGATTTGGCTTCCTCAAGCCATGTCATCAACTGTTAAAAAGTTACCTAGGAAGTGTTTTTCCACCTAGTGTTGCCTTGGGGTGGACAAGGACACTTAAATGTGACTCCGAGTCAGTTTTGTGTTTTAATAAAGTGAGATGCACTTTATATTTTTAAAGTGACTTTATTAAAAATTTAAGTGGGTATTTTCCTAAGTTCTCATTTAAAAAGTTAAGTGAGTGATTAAAAATAAAATGGGGTTGCTCAACTTTATTAAATGATATGAGTGCACTAAATATCATTTAATTATTTTTTAGTGAAGCATTTAATGTCAACCTTTGATCTAATCTAATCTTGACCGTTAGATAGACAGGGGAAGTTGCCATGAACAAAAAGGCTAGGGCAAGGCAAAATTTCATTCATGGTGTTCATCTTCAGAAGAGATGTTTGGAGAGAGGAAGAGAATGAGGGTTTGAAGCGTTTTCTAACCAGGAGAGAGAAAACTTCAGAGATTGAAGAAAACATTTTTCCAGGGCACATTTCCCAAGGCAGGAATTAATTGCAGCAGTGATTACCATTTAACAGGAGACCATCTGTACAGCAGAACGAATTCCAAGAAATTTCAAGGCCCGAGTTTCTAGAAAGATCGTACACCATTTAATGTTGATTACTAACAGTCCGTACGGTTCAGAAAACGAGGAGAGAGACAACCGTACAGTGCACAGAAATCGAGGTTAAACTGGCACGAGTTTCGAGAAAAATCGCATCGTACAACCTGCACGTGTGAGGTCGTACAACACATTTTTCAAGGTGTTGTTTTTCAGTGTTTTCAACAGTCCGTACAATAGGGAATTTGCACGGATTTCGATATGAAATGTTGAGATAAGTACAGCTATGTTTTTGTTTGTAATTTTGCCTGAAGAAAAATAGCATCTCTCCACTCTGAAAACATGTTTTCCCTTGGGGCTTTTTCCTAGTACATTGGACAAAAACAAGTGTCTAAATTTTCATGTGTTAATGTCTGAAAAATTCTGAGTTTTACATTTCCAGTTTGAAAAGAAAATTTCTGAGTTTGTTTAAAATTGGGAAACAGTTTTCACATGTGTTTCAGTTTGATTAATTTGAAAAAAAATATACATTGAAATGCAGAGAAGCCTAAAGACTTGAAACCGGGTTGAGAAAGCTTTCAAAAACTTTCATGGTATCAGAGCTTTGCAAAGATTCAGAATTTTAAACATTCAAAAGTTGGGGTTTGAAGGAAAAGAATTCTTGAATAGCTTGCTTAAGGTTACAGGTTGCAGCCATGGTGTTCGGTCTTAGAGTGGAAGATAGACATGATGGGGCTGCAAATTTTAGCCCTTGGAAGGCTGGAATTAGCTTGATCCTTGAAGAGAATGAACTATGGGATATAGTTCAAGGGACAGCTACAAATATTGTGGTAGTACCTGCTGATGCGACAGAAAACGCAGCCTTTCTGAAAAAGGACATAAAGGCAAGAAGAGTCATTCTTGATGCAATGAAGGATCATGTGATCCCTCACATTTCAGCCAAAGACCATGCTTTTGACATGTGGACAGGTTTGACAAATCTTTATCAGAGTTCCAATGAAAACAAGAAGATGGTATTGAGAGAGAAGTTGAAGGGTGTTCGCATGGGAAAAGGTGAAGGCATGGCATCATATCTTACCAAGATCACATAGGTAAGAGATGAGTTAGCAGCTATAGGAGAGGTGATAGGCATTCCTGAGATGGTATGTACAGCACTTTATGGTGTGTCACGGCAGTGGACCGTATTTGTTCAGACCATTATTGGGAGGGAGAACATGCCCACATGGTATCGATTGTGGGATGATCTCACACAGGAGGAGATACAGAGAGGATTCTTACAGGGTAGTTCGTCACATCAAAGAGATGATGAGGAGAATGTTGCTTTAGCAGCAAAGGGCAAGAAGAAGAAGAAGTTCAAGAAGGGCTCCAAGGAGGGAGCCAAACAGCATGAGGGAGAGAAGAAGGACATGAGCAAAGTGAAATGCTTTCATGTCAGAAGACTGGACACTATGTTGGATAGTGTCTTAACAAGAAGAAGAAGAAGAAGCAGACTGCAGCTACAGCGGAGATCGATGAGTTTGCAGTGAGATTTGAGAGAGATTTTTCTCTTTTTGCAGATATTGGTGTACAGAGAGCATCTTCTATTACCAGCAAAGATTTTGAGGACCACATGGAGCATTCCATGATTGTTGGGCATTCATTGAATGCCACCACTACTTTCTCCACTTGGTACATTGATAGTGGAGCTTCCAGTCATATGACAGGTGATCGAGACATTTTCACAGAGATGTCTGAGTCACACTTGGAGATGGAGGTTGTATTGGGAGATGATACAGTGGTGAGAGCAGTTGGGCGAGGGACAGTCCGCTTTGAGAGGGAGTCCATGCAGCCTATGTTTCTGAGGGATGTGTCGTTTGTCCCTAGGCTGAAGAAGAACCTTGTTTCAGTTTCCATGATAGAGGACAAAGGCTTCGGTGTATATGTCTTTGATGGGAAAGTTCACATCTTTCCCAAGTCAACAGGTCCATCTGACTCATAGGTGATTGGAGTCAGGAGTGGGAAACTGTACAAGCTTCTTTTCCAGCCATATCATGCACTGTCACACACTCAAAGCAGTGATGAGTTGTGTGAGCTATGGCACAGGAGGATGGCTCATCTTCACCATCCAGCTTTGCGGATGCTGAGAGAGATGACTACAGGTATGCCAAAGTTCAGCACAGATTCTAGTGGTGTGTGTAGAGGGTGTGCTTTGGGAAAGTACACCAAGACTGCTTTTCCAAGCAGTGATTCTAGATCAGAGGGAGTGCTTCAGTTGATACATTCAAATCTGTGTGGTCCCATGTCTTCTGCCTCTTTAACAGGATATGAGTATTACATCATTTTAATTGATGACTTTTCCAGGAAGACTTGGATCTATTTCCTTAGAAGCAAGAGATCAGAGGAAGTCTTGCTTCAGTTCCAAGAGTTCAAAGCTCTTGTGGAGAACCAGACAGGAAAGAAGATCAAGGTACTTCGGTCAAACAATGGAGGTGAGTACACTTCTCGTGCATTTGATGAGTATTGTCGACAGGAAGGGATAAAGAGGCAGTTGATTGTTCCTTACACTCCACAGCAGAATGGAGTGGTTGAAAGGAAGAACCACTCTATAGTGGATGCAGCTAGATGCATGATCAGAGTCTTCCTTTCTTTCTATGGGCAGAGGCCTGTAGTTTTGTTGTTTATGTTCTCAACAGGAGTCTGCACCATGCATTGGGGAGTAAAACTCCTGAGGAGACATTCACAGGGAAAGTGCCTGAGATAGGTCACTTTCGTATTTTCGGTTGCCTTACATACTCTCATGTCCCTTCTGAGAAGAGGACAAAGTTGGAGGCTACAGGTGAGCGTGGTATCTTTGTTGGTTATGATGACACATCGAAGGCTTTTCACATTTACCTTCCTGCATAGAGGAAAGTAGTGGTGAGAAGGGAGATGAAGTTTGAGGAGGAGAAAGCCTTCAGGAGGTCTCTTGATTCCGAGATGGAGGATCAGCAGAGCACTACATAGGTGGTAGCTCAGAGTTCAACAAGTCAATGTTCGGGGTCACCGGTTTCAAGTGTGACTAGGTCACAGGTTACAGGTTCTTCAGTTATAGGGGCTCAGTCTACAGGTACTTCTAGAACAGGGACAAGTTCACGGATCACAGGTTCACAGATGACACCTTCAGGTGATTCGAGTTCTAGTGGTACAGGTATAGGTTCACCAGGGACAAGTTCTCAAGTTGTTGGGACTTCTTCAGGGAGACAGAGGTCTGAAGAGGAGGTTGAGGAGAATCTGAGACACGATGCTTCCTCCAGGAAGAGGAATCCAAGTTGGCTTTAGGAGTTGATGAAGGAAGCAGAGCAGTCAGTTGGACCACCCAAGAGGGAGGTCAGAGAGAGCAGCGCACCAGAGAGGTTTTCCAGCTATACAGCACAGGTGACTAGCTTGCATGATACTGTTCCTGACACTTATGAGGAGGCTTCTGCACACCAAGTATGGAGAGATGCCATGATGGAGGAGTACAACTCCATCATGAAGAATGGGGTGTGGGAAGTGGTTCAAAGACCAGAGGGGAAGTCAGTAGTGACTTCCAAATGGCTTTACAAGATAAATTTTGTTGCGGATGGCAGTATTGAGAAGTTCAAAGCTCATTTTGTTGCACGTGGTTTCTCACAAGTCGAGGGAGTTGACTATGATGAGACATTTGCACCAGTGGCCAGATTTTCTTCGATCAGGGCAGTGATCTCCGTCATTGCAAAGATGGGTTGGAAGATCCATCAATTGGATGTCAAAATGGCTTTCCTTAACGGTTTTCTACACGAGGAGGTATATTTGGAGCAGCCACAGGGTTTTGAGGTGTGTGAGAGAGACACACATGTTTGCAGGCTGAAAAAGGCCTTATATGGACTGAAGCAAGCCCCTCGAGCTTGGTATTCGAGGATAGACACTTACTTTCTTTCGATTGGGTTTCAGAAGAGTGAAGCGGATCCCAACCTATACTACATTGCGGTTGGTGGTGTTCCACTTATTCTTTTGTTGTATGTTGATGACTTGTTCATTACTAGGGGAGAGCACATGATTGATACATGCAAGAAGGATCTTGCTTCAGAGTTCGAGACGACAAACCTTGGATTGATGCATTATTATTTGGGGATGGAGGTTTGGCAGGAGGATGGACATGTTTTCTTGGGGCAAGGAAAATATGCTGCAGATGTTCTGAAGAGATTTTAGATGACAGACTGCAGACCTATGTCGACACCCATGATCACTAACTAGGCGAAGCTTCATGCTTCAAAGGGAGAGTTGGTGGACCCTACCTTATATCGTCAGTTGATTGGCTCATTGATGTATTTGGCCAGCACCAAACCAGATATGAGTTTTGCAGTGAACACTCTCAGTCAGTTCATGGTGGAGCCCAAGAGAGTGCATTGAACTGCTACAAAACACATCTTGAAGTATCTTGCAGGTACAGCGAACTATGGATTGGATCATAGGAGATCTGGTGGAGTGGGGTTGGTTGGCTATATAGATTCAGATTGGGCAGGTAGTGTTTCGGACCGAAAGAGCACTTCCAATCGTTGCTTCAGCTTGGGTTCGGCAGTTGTGTCGTGGTTCAGTAGGAAGCAAAAGTTAGTGGCATTGAGTTCTACTGAGGCTAAGTATATGGCAGCCAGTCAGGCCAATTGTGAGGCCTTGTGGCTTCGCAAGTTGATGGTGGATTTGTTTGATATAGAGTTGAGTCCCACAGTTATACAGTGTGATAATCAGAGTTGCATCAAGCTCTCTGAGAATCCGATATTTCATGACAGGTCAAAGCACATTGAGATTAGATATCACTTCATCAAGGATTATGTTCAGAGAGGCGTTGTTCGTTTGCAGTATGTTCCGACAGATGAGCAGGTGGTTGACATTCTCACGAAGGCTTTGGGTAGAGGGAAGCATGTCTACTTCAGAGACAAGCTGGGAGTGGTGAAAAACACCTTGCTCAGTAAAAGGGAGTGTTGAAAAGTTACTTAGGAAGTGTTTGTCCACCTAGTGTTGCCTTGGGGTGGACAAGGACACTTAAATGTGACTCCTAGTCAGTTTTGTGTTTTAATAAAGTGAGATGCACTTTATATTTTTAAAGTGACTTTATTAAAAAGTTAAGTGGGTATTTTCCTAAGTTCTCATTTAAAAAGTTAAGTGAGTGATTAAAAATAAAAAGGGGTTGCTCAACTTTATTAAATGATATGAGTGCACTAAATATCATTTAATTATTTTTTAATGAAGCATTTAATGTCAACCTTTGATCTAATCTAATCTTGTTCATTAGATGGACAAGGGAAGTTGCCATGAACAAAAAGGCTAGGGCAAGGCAAAAGTTCATTCATGGTGTTCATCTTCAGAAGAGAATTTTGGAGAGAGGAAGAGAATGAGGGTTTGAAGAATTTTGTAACGAGGAGAGAGAAAACTTCAGAGATTGAAGAAAACATTTTTCCAGGGCACATTTCCCAAGGCAGGAATTAATTACAGCGGTGATTTTCATACAGCAGGAGACCATCTGTATAGCAACACGAATTCCAAGAAATTTCAAGGCATGAATTTCTAGAAAGACTGTACAGCATTTAATGTTGGTTACTGACAATCTGTATGGTGCAGAAAATGAGGAGAGAGACAGCCGTACAGTGCACAGAAATCGTGGTTAAATTTTGGCACGAGTTTCGAGAAAAATCAAACCATACAGCCTACATGTGTGAGGTCGTACAACACGTTTTTCGAGGTGTTGTTTTTCAGTGTTTTCAGCAGTCCGTACAACAAGAAATTTGCACGCATTTTGAGATGAAATGCTGAGATAAGTACATCTGTGTTTTTATTTGTAATTTTGCCTGAAGAAAAATAAAATCTCTACACTCTGAAAACAGGTTTTCCCTTGGGGGTTTTTCCTGGTCCATTGGACAAAAACAAGTGTCTAAATTTTCATGTGTGTTAATGTCTGAAAATTTCTGAGTTTTACATTTCCAGTTTGAAAAGAAAATTTCTGAGTTTGTTTAAAATTGGGAAGAAGTTTTCACATGTGTTTCAGTTTGGTTAATTTGAGAAAAATTATGCATTGAAAGGGTTGGGCATCAAACAATGAAGAGAAGCCTAAAGGCTTGAAACCAGGTTGGGAAAACTTTCAAAAACTTTCATCAACAACCTTAGGATCAATGTCAATGGCATCACTAAGGTCCTTTGTCACGTCGCCGCTGGAGTAGTGAGCACAGGGCACTAGTAGTGAGAAATGCAGTGTTGCGCTGGTTTAGGCAAGGGGCAAGGGCCACATAACATGTGTTTTAGTGTTTTATTATTTTATTTTTAAAATTTTGAACTTCAAACTTAACAAATTGACTCATCCCGAACAACGAGCTACGATAAATTGTCCAACAGTTGTACCAACCACCTACCCAAACACGTGGTACAGCGTACCAAAATCTACGCGAGTACCCTATTTTCATACATGAAGTACCCAGTACGTGAGATTGGATTTCGGTACGGGTGGGTACGATTGGGGACTTACCATTGAAGTACCCAATTACCCAGTACGTGTAACCGGTACGGGTTGGTGTACGAGTACGCATGCAACACACGATAAAAGCATTAGTAATTCTCTCTGTTTATGATGTAGTTTGAGTGGTGATGAAAGACCACCTTGACCACATGTGATGACCATAGGGGCACTTGAAGAAGGCTAAAGCAAAAGTCAAAAATACTTAAAGACCCTTAGTACCACTAAGGTGCAAAAGTGAAAGTGCAAAAAAATACCTTTAAAAACACTAAAAGCAAAAGTCAAAATTAGAAAGGAATAAAAAAATATTATTATTATCTTTCTAGTTTTGGTCCACTTACAAGTGACTCAAAGGATATAAAAGAAGATCCATCCATTTCATTATTACACATACTGGCTCTCTCACAGGTACAGCTGCTCCAACTGAAGATTTCACAGGTTATTGAAGAGAAGGACAATTACTATGATGCCCTAGCATGGATGAGTCTAGCTACGGCATTCACAATTATTTTTGGTAAACCCTAAGCTAGGGTTTTTCAGTTGTTGCAAGTTCTCCATCTGTTTTGGGCTAGGGATTTTACCCTACCTCTCTTCGTCATCTTTAGGCAGCTGAGCTTTTCTCGGGCAGCCTCCATCCACCCTCACCGAGCAGATCTGAGTTGTGTACAGGCAGCCCCATCTCTTCTCGGGTTGCCCTCTCTTTGTTCACGGGTTGCCTTAGTGAGGGCATAGCCCTCTTATCCACCCACGGGAAGCCTTAACAAACCTACCCGTGAAGGGTCTAGCCTACAGCTTACCCTCAAGTGGCCTTAACAAGCAGACCCATGAGGGTTAGCCTACGGCTAAATCCTCGGGCAACACAACAAGCTGACCCGTAAGGGTTTGTGCCTGCGGGCTTGCCCTCGGGCAGCCTACTAGCAGGCCCGTAAGAGTTGCGGGCTAGCAGAGCAGCAGGCCGGCAGCCACAGAGCAGGCAGCAAATCGGGCAGCAGAGAATGGAGCAGGAAGAGTAGGGTACGGTCGGGCAGCATTACGGTTGGGAAGTGGTACGGGTGGACAGTGCAGGGGCAACAGTACAGACTAGACAGGGCAGTCAAATCCAAGCAAACTTAGAAATCCAGGCAGCCTGCTAAATTGGACAGGAGAGAGAAAGTTATGGCAGAAAGCCCTAACTTGGTAAAAAGCCATTTTGGCATTTTTTGGAAAATTTGATCTTCTGTAATTATAGTACAAACCTAGTTAGGGTTTGTGGAATTTTTTTAAGAACTCAGTCATCTCATTTACAAGATGAATTACTAATGCTTTTGGGGTTTTTGTCCTTTAAAGGTTTCCCCAGTGAAAAATCTTGTGTTCAATGTGTTGATGTGATTGATGTTGTTTACTACACTTGTCATTTGTTTATGTTAGTCTGCAAATTTTAAAAATATTCATGCTAATGCTAAAAATTCAACATGGTATCAGAGCTTAGCATGTAAAAACACAGTAAAGGGAGATTGTTGTTGTCTTCCTAGACCTTGGGATAAGTTTTGCAGACTTAACATTTGACTAAGTGGCAGAGATGGCCGTCAATATCTTCAAACCGGAAGAGAAGCTACAAGGTTCAACTAACTACAACTCCTGAAAGGCTAGGTTGACAACTATTCTGGAGGAAAATGACTTGGAAGACATTGTGTTTAATGTCAGTGAAGATCCAACATCTAATGTTGGCAGACTTGCTTACAAGAAGAAGCAGGATAAGGCTAGAAGAATAATTTATGATTTTGTCAAAGAAACGGTGATACCCAACATCACAACATTTAAAAATGCCAAAGAATGCTTTGACACCTTGGAAAACTTGTATGAGAAGAAAGCTCCCAGTCAGAAAAGAGTCTCGATGAAAAGGCTACTAACTTTGAAGTTGAACAAGGATGAAGGGGTTGGTTCTTTCTTCACGAAGATTGGACAGGTAAGACATCAACTCATTGCTATTGGTATTGTTGTTGATGATGTCGACCTTGTGCAAACTGTGGTTGATGGTCTCCCAAGCTCTTGGGAAACCTTCATGGCATCTGTTAGTGGACGAGAGAATCAGCCAACTTTCAAAAGATTGTGGCATGATTGCATAGAAGAAGAGGAAAGGACCTTAGGCAAGGTAACCAAGGAAGGTAACCTTGCACTTGCAGCAAAGACAAAGAAGTTCAAGAAGCCCTTCTCTCAGCAAAAGAAGGGAAAGAAACCTTAGGGCAAGTTCTCTGAAATGTCAAAAGTGGAATGCTATAATTGCCATAAGTTTGGAAATTTTGCCAAGGATTGCAGGCAAACCAAGAAGAAATCCAAGAGAAAATTTCAACCCTCTGCTATAGAAGCAGAATAAGAAGAAGAAGAAGAACCTAAGAACAAGAAGAAAACAAAGGCTAACAAAGAAGAACCTAGAAGAGAGTACTATTTGATTTCTGCTATCTCCGGTTCTATCACAGACAGTGCTACCTCTTGGTTGGTGGATACTGGTGCCTCCACGTACATGACAGGTAACCGTGAAGCTCTCACCAGTTACAGAAAGAAGAAGTTCACCACACAGGTGGAACGTGGAGATGACTCCACCTACAAGATTGAAGGAGTTGGCTCAACTTCACTTCAACTTGACTCAAGCATGGTTCTTCATATTGATGATGTCTTGTATGTTCCTAGTTTAAAGAAGAATCTTCTATCTGTTTCTGGCTTAGAGAACAAGGGCTACAGAGTCCTCTTCATGGACAAGAAAGTCCTTCTATGGGCAAAGGATGAAGATCTAAGCTCAACTATACAGATTGGGGTTCGAGAGGGAGGCCTTTACAAGGCTTCCTAGGATTTCACTCGTGCTTCGGTACACCATCCAGTTCATCCATGTGAACTGTGGCATAGAAGTTTTGGCACCTTCACTACACAGCTCTCCCAGGCTTACAGAAAATGGTCACATGAATGCCAGAGGTATCTCCAAAACATGATGGAATTTGCAAAGAATGTGCTCTACGTAAGAACACTAAGAAATCCTTTTCCAGAAGCAAGAATAGCTCTAAAGGCATTTTGGATTTGATTCATTCTGACATTTGAGGGCCTATGTCTTCACCCTCTTTGAGTGGGTGTTTATATTATGTCTTGTTCATTGATGACCACTCTCAGAAGTCATGGATTTACTTCCTCAAGGCCAATAGGGAAACTTTTGACAGGTTCAAGAGTTCAAGACACTGATTGAAAATCAGACTGGCAGACACATCCGTATCTTGAGATCAGATAACGGAGGTGAGTATGAATCTAACGAGTTTGATGTTTTTTGCCGAGAAGCAAGAATCAAGAAAGAGCTGACAGTACCTTACAACCCTCAGCAGAATGGGGTTGCAAAAAGGAAAAACAGAACGGTCTGTGAAGCTGCTAAAGCCATGCTTGATACTTGTTCTATATGTAGATGACTTGTTTCTTACAGGTGATGAACAGTTGATAGAACAATGTAAGAGGGAGCTTACTTCTGAATTCGAAATGAAAGATCTCGAATTGATGCATGACTTCCTTGGCTTAGAGGTCTGGCAAAAGCCAGGCGAGATCTTCCTGACACAAGGAAAGTATGCAGTAGACATCTTGCAGATATTTGGGATGCAGGACTGTAAGTCCATGAGCGTGCCCATCACTACCAACTTGACAAATTTGTGCGACTCAGCCACCAGTTCACAGAGTGTGGACTCTACTTTGTACAAACAGCTTATTGGATCCCTAATGTATCTCATGCATACGAGACCGGACATCTGTTACACAGTGAATGCACTGTGTCAGTTCATGTCCGATCCGAAGCACATCCACTTGGTAGCTTCCAAACACGTACTCAAATATGTGCGAGGTACTATCACTTATGGGCTCAAGTATACTTCCAGCAGTGGAGTATTATTATCTGGATATGCAGATTTAGATTGGGTTGGCAGTGCAGTAGACCGGAAAAGTACCTCTGGTTACTGCTTCAGTATGGGATCAGCCATGGTCTCTCGATCCAGTAGGAAGCAGGGTTCCATAGCTCAGAGTACATATGAGGCAGAGTATATTACTACAAGTGATGCCTGCAAGGAAGCAGTTTGGCTCAGAAAACTTATATCTGATATGTTCGAGAGAAAGCTTGACTCAATGATCATCCATTGCGAAAATCAAAGTTGCATAAAGCTTTCAGAGAACCCAGTGTTTCATGACAGATCGAAACACATTGAAATGAGGTATCATTTCATCAAAGACCTAGTGCAGAGAGGTGCTCTGAAGTTGCAGTACATTCGTATGGATGAACAGATCACAGATATCTTGACCAAGCCTCTGACAGCATCAAAGTTCGTATACCTTCGTGACAAGCTTGGCATGGCAGAGAATGCCTCTCTCCCTAAGAGGGAGTGTTGATTTTTCTTAGCAGCATCGAGAGCCATTCTCTTAGGAGAATGGAGACACCTAGTCCGGGACCACGGTGTGGACTCAACCTAGAGTTGAGTAATCATTCTGTTCAATGATAATATCTTATTTGGGACCACGATATGGACCCACTCTAGCACTGGGTGACTCAACCTAGCACTGGGGGGACTCAACCTTGAGTTGAGTGACCATTCTGTTGAATGGTGACATCTGGTTCGTGACCACGATGTGGAACCTATCTAGCATTGGTAGACTCATTCTAGATCTAAGTAGCCATTCTTTTGAATGTAGGCACCTAGTCAGTTACCAGGAATTCACCTAGTCTGGGACTAGCGACTCAGCCTAGGGCTGAGGGCCATTCTCCGGGAGAATGGAGGCGCTTGGTCTGTTACCAAGTATTTGACCTAGTGTCAAATTATGCACCCTATGGCTGAGGCACCTGGCCTGTTACCAGGAAGACAATATAAGCTCTAGACCAAGTCTAGGCATGTGTGACACTCTAACTCTTGATCAGTGGGCTTTGCGATCTTCTCCAAGGCTTAGCTACCCTTGGTTAAGATACCTTAGTACCCGATCTTGGTGTCACACAACAGACCAGGAAGATAGTATAAGCCCTAGACAGGGTCTAGGCATGTGTGACACTCTAACCCTTGATCAGTGGGCTTTGCGATCTTCTCCAAGGCTTAGCTACCCTTGGTTAAGACACCTTAGTACCCGATCTTGGTGTCACACAGAGTGTGAGATAAAAGCATTAGTAATTCTCTTTGTTTATGATGATGTACTTTGAGTGGTGATGAAAGACCACCTTGACCACATGTGATAACCACAGGGGCACTTAAAGAAGGCTAAAGCAAAAGTCAAAAATACTTAAAGACCCTTAGTACCACTAAGATGTAAAAGTGAAAGTGCAAAAAAAGACCTTTAATACCACTAAAGGCAAAAGTCAAAATTAGAAAAGAATAAAATAATATTATTTTTATCTTTCTAATTTTGGTCCACTTACAGGTGACTCAAAGGATATAAAAGAAGATCAATCCATTTCATTATTACACACACTTGCTCTCTCACAAATACCGCTGCTCCAACTCAAGATTTCACAGATTATTGAAGAGAAGGATAATTACTGTGTAATACCCCAAATACTGATATTCTCTAATGTTCTAATGTAGTGCTGACTCGCACACTCAATCTTATACAAAAATACGAAATAATTGTGCATGCAAACTTGCCATGCAAAAATGCCCTAAAATGTAGCTGAATTAGGGCTAGAGTTTGCAAAGAGAAATGAACACTTACCACTAATATCACGGTTGATAATGACTCTTGAGATAGCTACATGCATAAAGATCCAGATAGGTGGGCTAGTATTGCTCCTTTCCTCCGGTGTTATCGCCCCACTGTACCATAAGCACCCTCTAGAGTAAAGGTGACGTTTTTGTAGGAGGAGAGGTCAGATCAAGCTGAAACTTTGTGGGATTGTCTATCTACTGATGCCGGAGAGATGGACTGTCACATGTAGAGGTTTGGCTGCCTCTAAGAGCCCTAGCAAATTGATCTGTGGTTCTACTGCTCACACCCCCCAAGCTCTTTGTTTGTTGATAGCTGCTCCAGATGAGCAAACTGATGGCTGATAATCCCGAGATGCCGTAAGATGGGCCTGCTGAGAAAGAGGAAGCTAACATGCAAAGGAAACACTGGGTTTTGTGGTCCTAGCGAATCTTTCTGTGGTTTCCCCGCTACTTCCAGATGCAAAACGTGGGTCTATCGATAATCCTTCGGAGTGTGGTGGATATTCGGATACTGAAGTGTACGATGAATGTTGTGGATAAACCTAGATGGTCTATCCTGAAGAGACTAGGGCAGATATCTCACTATCAAACCCTCGCTAGCTAAAGACATCGTCTTCAACCCCAACTGTCGTGGCTGCACACAGTGCTGCTACTCAAAAGCTCCAAATCAATCAACAATAATCATAGATATCTTCTTTGCTCCAATAACCCTTCTTAAATAGCTTAGCATGTACTTTTAGGGTTTGCATGTCACTTTTAGGGTTTGTGCTTTACTTTTGCATGCATGCAATTCTAATTTCTCGTTGACTTTTAAGACTAAAGAAATAAGGCCTGCATGCTACACGTGCTTTATGAGAATAACTCTGATGGCCCTCTTTACTATACTGATGACTGAATAATTGTCCTAATATGCTCCCGGTATTAAAGCTCCTCAGTTAATTTCTTATTTATCAAAAACGGGGAAGGTTGCCCAGCAGAGACCCGCGCCCCCAGAGCTATAACTTCCTAAAAGGTAAGGCTGGCATGTATTGTGATAACTCCTGACACCCAATACGAGGTAAATAAGCTATCGACACTCTACCCTCACGCTCTTTTTCACTTGCCTGAAGGTCCAGAGGTCTTGTCCGCATCGGGCAAGGATTCACGGGAAGGTTCAAAGTAAGACTTGGAAAGGAGGAAATTATAGCGGGAACGAGAGTAAAGTCCCCCGGTAACTATAGGAATATAATTGGAGACCTGCTCTTTGGTCTAGCTAGGGCATTCACAATTATTTTTGGTAAACCCTAAGCTAGGGTTTTTCAGCTGTTGCAAGTTCTCCATCTGTTTTGGGCTAGGATTTTTACCCTACCTCTCTTCGTCATCTTTAGGCAGCTAATCTTTTCTCGGGCAGTCTCCATCCACCCTCAGCGAGTAGATCTGAGTTTTGTACGGGTAGCCCCATCTCTTCTCGGGTTGCCCTCTCTTTGTTCACGGGTTGCCTTAGCGAGGGCATAGCCCTCTTATCCACCTACGAGCAGCCTTAACAGGCCTACCCGTGAAGGGTCTAGCCTGCGGCTAACCCTCGGGTGGCCTTAACAAGAAGACCCGTGACGGTTAGCCTGTCGCTAAACCCACGGGCATCCCAACAGGCTAACTCGTAAGGGTTTGTGCTTGCGGACTTGCCCTCGAGCAGCCTGCTAGCAAGCCCGTAAGGGCTGTGGGCTAGCAGAGCAGCAGGTCGACAGCAGGTCGACAGCCACGGAGCTGCCCAACAGCAAGTTCCGGGTAGCAAACAGCAAACTGGGAAATAGAGAACGAGGCAAGCAAAGCAGGGTACGGTCAGGCAGCAGTACGGCTGGGCAGTGGTACGATCGGGCAGCAGTACGGCTAAGAAATGGTACGGTCGGACAGAGCAAGGGTAGCAGTACAAACTGGACAGGGCAGGCAGACACATGCAAACTCAAAAATCTGGGCATCCTGCTGAATTGGGCAGGAGAGAGAAAGTTAGGGCAGAAATCCCTAACTTGGTAAAAAATCATTTTGGTATTTTTTTGGAAGATTTGATCTTCTATAATTGTTGTACAAATCGAGTTAGGGTTTGTGGAAGTTTTTTAAGAACTCATTCATCTCATTTACGAGATGAATTACTAACGCTTTTGGGGTTTTTGTCCTTTAAAGGTTTCCCCAGTGAAAAATCTTGTGTTCAATGTGTTGATGTGATTGATGTTGTTTACTGCACTTGTCATTTGTTTATGTAAGTCTGCAAATTTTAAAAATATTCATGCTAATGCTAAAAAATCAACAAGAACAGGATGCACTATCATGTCAGCTGGATGGACCGATCAGAAGGGTCATACTCTCATAAACTTTCTTGTCTCTTGCCTACAAGGAACCATGTTTTTGAGATCACGTGATGCATCTGATCAGGTGAAAGATGCAAATCTTTTATTTCGTCTTTTGGATGAGGTTGTTGAGGAGGTGGGGGCAGCTAATGTTGTACAAATCATCGCAGATAATGCCTCTAACTATGTTCTTGTTGGTAAGATGTTAGAGGAAAAACATAAAACCATATTCTAGACTCCATGTGCGGCACATTGCATAGACCTCATGCTTGAGGTCGTATGCAAACAGGATTGGATCAAGGACACTATAGAGCATGCCAAAAGCATCACCAAATACATCTACAACCATGGTTGGGTATTGAGCTTGATGAGGAGACACACATAGGGAAAGGAGCTTGTTAGGCCTACAATTACTAGATTTGCAACTCACTTCCTCACGTTGCAATCTCTCATTTCCCAAGCACAGAACTTGGAAAAATTGTTTTCAAGTGATGAATGAAATTCATTCCAATGGGCCCACAAACAAGATGGAAAAGAAAACAAGAAAAGAATTAAAAGCTCTTCATTTTAAAAAAAAAAAGCAAAGGTTGTGACAATTACTAAGCCACTTGTTAAGGTGTTGTGGTTGGTTGATGTGGAAAAATTGGCCATGGGCTACATTTATGAAGCTATGGATCAAGCAAAGGAGCAGATAAAGACAACATATAAAGATAGAGTGGCCAATTATGGGCCTATTTGGGAGATCATTGATAGGAGATGAAACAATCAACTCCATTTCCCTGTACATGTAGCTGGGTAATTTCTGAACCCAAGGTATCAATATAGAGATCATATTGATCCAAATCTGACTGGGGAGGTAGCAGATGGATTGTATTCTTGCCTTGAGCGCATAGTCCCAAATGAAGCGGACCAATTGGAGATACATCGACAGATCAACTCTTTCACTGCCACCATAGGTACCTTTGCCAATAATGTGGCTAAAATTTCAAGAGAGGTGGACAAACCAGGTAAACATTTCCATTGTTTGATTAACTTATGTTTTTTAAGTTTAAACTGCAATTCTTAAATTGTAAATACTAAATACTGCAATTCTTAGCCAAATTCACAATTTAATTTGTTGAATTAACTACCTTGACTCTTCACATTTGCAACACAATGGTGGAAGACATTTGGTAACCATACTAAACTATTGCAAAAGTTTGCAATTCGGGTCCTAAGTCAAACCTGCAGCTCTTCTAGGTGTGAGCGCAATTGGTCTTTGTTTGAGCGGATTGACACAAAGAAGAGAAACCGTTTTGAGGAGAAATGGTTAAACGATCTAGTCTTCATGCAGTACAACCTCTGACTCAGGCGAACCAATTGATGAGAAAAAGACATGATAAGGATCTCATTGTGTTGGATGATATAGATCCAACCTTAGATTGGGTAGTGGAGACCCAACCGCCAGAGTTTGGTGATGACCTGGATGTTGAGCTGGAGGACTTGCTGGATGTTCCGTTGGATGTAGATCCTCTATTGTCGATGCCATCAGTTCATACAGGTGTAAGATATCAGTGCCAAGCATGGCGGGCACTATCGACCAGTACCTCGTACTTATAGTCGTCGAAGACGTCGGCATTCAGCCAGTACTACTACTTCATTAGCAAATGATTTTGATCCTGAGGAGCCCGAGACTAAGCTAGATCATGATGCCTTTGCTAGTCCTTCTAGTTCTAGCTCTAGTTCTAGTAGTGGTGCAGCTGGTGCTGAGTTTGATGATGTATTATGCAGTTAATTATGTAGCATGTTTTTTGGACTCTACAGGCCATATAGCTTGTACTATATAGGGCCTAGGCCGCATGGATTATGTATTTTGTTCTAGTTCCAGTATCCTAGATATGTATTGCACAGAGTCTAGACTACAATACACTTTGTGCCATTTTGATATATTGACTCTTATATGGTATATACATGAGAAGATTTTGGATATTTTGTCTTCAACGCCTTGGAATCATGGATTATAATCTTGAAAATGTTGTTTTTCTTTAAAATTTAAATATTTTATGTATTTTTTAGCAAACCGATTCATCAAATTCAAATCGGCCAATTTATGACCGATTCATTACCAATTACGATTCCAAGTTGACCCTCGTTCGATTCTAATTTTTAAAACTATGATTTTTACCATTGGATCCATGCATTCCAAGCAAACATCTGCACACAGTTAGCATCCCATTCTCACAATTCGTGGATTTGAAGGGTGTTTGAAGTTGAGTTGTTGAAGTATGAAGATTCAAAAGCCCTTGCTCAAGGGAAAACGCAGAGCCTAGAGATGAGTTTTATATTTTTTGAAATCTAGGTATTTAGTATTTAATAAATTAGTATTAAGTTTTAAATTTTTTAATTTTAACAATTTAGATTCTCAAGTAAATCAGTTCAACTAAATACCTAGGTACTAATCTATTCAAAACTTAAAACTAGTACCTAGGTATTACAAGTAAATCTAGATTCTCAAGTAAATAACAACCCTAAAATTTAGATTCTCAAGTAAATCTAGGTACAACCCTGTAGATTGATGTTTTAACTTTTAACAACCCCAACACCAAATTGGTAAATACATTCAATGATTTCGTAATATTAATTTTTAAATTTAAAATTTAATGTGTAATAATAATATCATATGTATTTTGCAATTGCACATTGTGATTATCATTGCAGTGTTTAAAAATTAAAAGAAATAAATTTCAAAAGTTAAAACTAAACCTATTAACTCTTATTGTAGATCTATAATAACAATCAATTTTAGTGTTGATGATTTTATGGAAGGCCTACTAGCCTTGTGCTTTGGTTTGTTCTTTTTCTATTTGGGTTTAATGTCTTTTTTTTGTTTTTTTGCAGCCACGTATTTGACTTTTGAGGCTATACATTTCCATTGCAAAAATGCCAAAGGCATTGAACCCATTTTAGCAATATGTTGACCCTGAAGATGGAACAAACCGACAACGATTGAATTGCAAATTGTGTGGACAACATATGACAGGAGGCATTAACAGGTTGAAGTACCATTTGGCAAAACTCCCTGGCCATGATGTCAGGCCTTGTAGTGCAGTTACCCCCGAGATTATGAGAATGGCCCATGATGCAATTCACTCGAAGGATAGAAAAAGGGAAGAGTCAGTAGCAAATAGAGCTGAACTTGCTGCAGGTGGAGTGGCTAGGTCATCGGGGTCATATGATTATGATCACCCCACTGAGGGTAGTGTTTGGAGCTCCACGGCCATGGGTTCACCTTCCGTGAGGTCCACCTCATCTTTCTTTGTTCCACGAACTAGAAGTGGTGCTCAACCTTCCATCAAGTCCATGGTTAAAAAAAAGGAGAAGGAAGAAGCAGATAGGCTTATGGGGAGGATACTTTTTTGGAGTGACTTGCCTCTTACAATAACAAGAAACAATCCTTTTCTTCAATCTATGTGTGATTCCATTACTATTGTTGGCTCAGGGTACAAGTGCCCTACATATGAGGAGATTCGGGGCCCAATTCTTCAAGCAAAGAAGAAAGACATCAACACTAGATTGGAGGATTTCAAACAGTCATGGGAGATTTCTGCATGCACATTGATGTCTGATGGTTGGACAGATGCGAAGGGTAGGACCCTTCTCAATTTCTTGGTACAGTGCCCTAAAGGTACCATGTTTATCAAATACGTTGATGCATCGGCATAGGTAAAACAAGCAGCAATGTTATGTGAGTTGTTGGATGGGGTCCTTCAGGAGATTGGTTTGGATAATGTGGTGCAGATCATAACAGATAATGCAGCCAATTATGTGGCTGCTGATAGATTGCTTATGGAGAAGCATCCCTCACTATTTTGGAGTCCATGCATTGCACATTGTATTGATTTGATGCTGGAGGATGTGGGAAAAATTCCCTTCGTCAAGGAGGTTGTTGATCAGGCTAGGAGTATCACCAAATTCATATATAACCATGCTTGGGTTCTTAGCCTCATGAGGAGATGCACGAGAAACAGAGAATTGTTGTGCCCTGGAATCACATGATTTGCCACCAACTTCATTTCTCTTCATTTTTTGCTTTGAGTTCAGTTTGAGATGAAGCAAATGTTTGTTTGTGATGAGTGGCGAGATTGCACATATAGCAGGAGAGAGGATGGGAGAGCCATCGCTAGATTGGTTTACACCAACTCCTTTTGGAAGGAGTGGAGGAAGTGTGCTCAATCAGTGAAGCTTTGGTAAAGGTTCTGAGATTAGTTGACAGTCATAAGCCCGCTATGGATTATTTGTACGAGGCCATGGATAGGGACAACGAATCTATTCAGTCTTATTATGTGGGGAAGGGTACCCCTAGACACAATAGACACATGATGCTATGGGATTTGATTAATACACGATGGACCGGGATGCGCCATCGACCTATTCATGCAACTGCACTTTTCCTCAACCCCGCCTTTTCCTACAAGTGTAAGTTTGATTTTGATGAAGAGGTTTTGGAAGGGCTTATCGAATGTATTAATAAGATGGCACCTAATTTTGAGACTCGCACGAGTATTACTCGTGAGATGGAGATGTATCGAGAGGCTACTGGACTATTTGCTATGTCGATGTTATCCATGCAAGGACCATTTTGACTCCAAGAAAGTGATTACAAATTAGAATTTATTTAGAACTTCAAATTTTTAAATTTTAATTGTGTTTTATGATATATCATTTTATTTGAAAATTTAAATTTGAATTATATAATCCGATTCTCTTTCTTTCTTGTTTATTGTAGGTATTTGGTGGAGGACATATGGTGTAAGGGCACCAAATTTAAAAAAAAATTGCCATATGAGTCCTTAGCCAAACCTGTAGCTCTTCTGGGTGTGAGCGTAATTGGAGTGTCTTTGATAAAATACACTCAAAGAAACACACGAGGTAAGAACTTTATCAAAGCAATTAAATTCATTGTAATTTATGATCCTCTTTCATATTGTTTTCCTCTGGCCTCAAGAGTCAAGACTTATTAAATCTTTTTATCACCCTCTTACAGGTTGGATTTCCCACGCATGAATGACTTGGTGTATGTCCACTACAATCTTCGACTGTGCATGAAGCAGGTGGAGAAAGCACCCGATGTGGATGCCATTTGCTTGGACAATATTGATGTATTGTCCAAGTGGAGGGTGGAGGTTGACTTACCTACCATGGAGGAGGCACCTGCATGGTTAGATGAGGAGCAGCAAGAGCAGGGGCAAGAGGAGGAGGAACAAGAGGAGGAACAGGAGGAGCAGGAGGAGGAGCACTTTGACCCAGAGGACTTCATGGAGGGTGATGTGGCTTCATCAACACCAACTTCTACACTGATCGATGTATCTAGTCCCTCGTTGGCACCGAGTCTCGCTACTCTCCGTTCGACATCTACTGCAAGGCCAGGACCTTCTACTATTAGGGGCAGGCCTAGCAATTAGCCCATTATCTTTTCCCGTAAAAGGGGAAGAGGGCATTGATATTAGAGACAGATAGTTAGCTGTTAGTTTTGTGATGTCATTTTGTATTGGACCATTGGTTTCCCACTTTTGAGTACTAACGAAAAACTATATTCAGACTTTCAGTATCAACTTTGATGTGTCATATTATATTTGGCATGACTATATGATATAGATCAATGCTTTTTCTATATTTATGTGCCAATGTATTTATTTGATGTCATTGTTGCTTTATATGCGTAAAATTATGAAAAAGAATGAATATATTTTGTGTTTTTCAATCTTTGTCGTGGTTTGCCGATTTTTTCGTCGATGTTACTAAGAAGATGTTTTTTGGACCCTCGCCGATTTTTTACTAATGCCGATGTTTTCCACTATGGTATTATTTATATATATTGTGCTTATAATCGCCAGTAGAAGACACTTGTACTTGAGTCTAACTGCTAACGCCTAACTTAGATAATTAAGCATGCATATCAATTTTGTACTTTGTAGTATCAGAGTTTTGCATTTGGGTCATCATTTTGATCATTCTTGACCTGGTCAACCCAATTTGACCAAGTCAGCAGTAGAGTCTGGGATGAGTTTTGGCCGATGATTGTAGATGATGATTATTTGTGGTCTATTAGTGTCCATTAGACATATTCATGCTTCAAATGATGGTATATTAGCATTTACAGGCTTTATTATTATTATAATTCTGACATGGATAGTGCCTCTGACGTATATTTTTTATGGACATATGGTTTATGGGTACTCATTCCTAGTGGATTTGGACATTCTAAGTCCATTGATGCACTCAGTTTTCAGTTTCAGGAACTTACAAATGATGCACGGGTTATTTCATCAATTTTCAACAGTTTGGCCACAGAAAATTAAAATAAAATGCTTTTCAGTTGGTGATTGGATCTCCTATGGCGCCAGAGGGGCACATAGAGTGTAGCCAGTCGATATTACCATATTGCTATGGTGTCGGGTTAATGTTTGCAATCAATTCATGTCCAAGTTCAGTCATAAGTGAGATATGAGTAGTTTTATTTTCCTGAGGCAGTATTTTGATGATGAAAATGGCTAATGAAGAAATTGATTTGGGTAATTGAGGCAAGGAAATGGCATGGAATTGGTCTGAGGCATATTGTTGGGGTCATCTTCATCATCCGCCATTAGTTTCACTCTTCATGGGGTCCACACGTCCTAGCATTCTCCACTTCGAGGTGTTTTGATGTATTTTGAGGGGGACGTACCAGTGACTTTAGTCATTTTATGCTATAATTAGTGATTATACCTTGTGATTGTGCCATGGGGCCATGCTAGAGATGGATTTGTATCACCTCCTAGCCCCCACCATGTGCTATATTATATCTTATGCATATTTTTATGTCGTGTGCCCCTCCTTAGGCGTCCTAGTGGGTGCGCCCCCCTTCATTAGTGAGTTGATCCATGTATTTACTATCCGGCTAATCTTAGTCGTTGATTAGAGTGATTGTATCTTTGGATATTGACCCTTGATTTTTTGGATCTAGGTTTTGTGTATCGAAGAGATCTATATATTGAGATGCTCTCTCATTGTAAAGGGACTATTGGATCTTGAGCTCTTGGAATAATAGAATATATTTGCAAAATATCCTGGAAGTTTTGTCGAATGTCTTGTATGGAGATTGAAAAGTCTTTATCTTTCTATCATTCTTGTGGATCTATGCTTTGGTAACACTTTTGCAGGTGGTCGTACCATAGGTGAAGAGGACGATCTGATGGGGGCGCCATTGTGATTGAGCTCCATACTTCTTCCACAAATAGTTTTGGGTTCAGGGATTATCTTTATTGTATCTTGTGATCATCTTGATGCTCGTTGTTTATTTCTTCATCGATTTACTCTCTCCTTTTGCAAACTCAATTCTTACTTAGGTAGATATCTTTTGCAGGAGGAGGGCACACTTGGTCTCTTGGAGGGAAAATCGATTCCACTTGGCATTGCATGGAAAACGTGCATAATTGATTGGAAAAGGAATATCATCACCATACAAGGTTAGTAGCAAGTATTTCCAAGTACATTTGTATCTATTTTATTTATTCTGGGGTTTAATCTAATTGTCACCACCAAAGCCCTCTTCTTTCAAACCCTAGCTTTGTAGATCAAATAGATCGAGAACTTATTTGATGACAGCCATCAAGATGCACTTAGGAATAATTATTTAAACTCTAGATCTAAAGTTTCACTTAAAACCGACTCCATTTACCCTTCATTCTAGCACTAGTCTTCCTAGGTGAGACGCCCTCCTTGGGATGTTGGTCAACTCTTCAGATCTATCAATTGGGTATGCCTGAACCCGCTCTAAATCAACAAATCTACTCTTCAAGCATCCATATCTAGTCATTTCTTGCCCTAATCTACTCTTTTGGGTCCACTTCATCCATAATTGCATAAACCTAGGTGGATCTAATTAGGGTATTTCTCATCTAGACTAGATCTATATGGATCTACATTATCATACTCATTGTGGTACATTTCACTGCAAGTTGGGCAATTTTTCCTTCTCTTTAAGCCTCCCGAACTCTATCCTAACCGAACCTACCACATTCATCTACTAGTTCTAGATCTGCTTACTCATTGTTCACCTTGCACATCATTTATGTATCCTTCAAAGTGTCTTGAGTAGGTGCACTAGCCCTCATAGGCTTAGTAGGGCCTCCCCCTGGATCATTCTCCAGATTGATCTAAAGTAACAAGAGCCTGTCCGGTGTGACAACTACCTTTTGCTTGTAGTGGAAAAGGCCCTTGCGGTGTCACCGGTTAGCTACCTCACCTCTACCGTCTCGGATAGGATAGGATACCTTTAGTGGGTAGCTACACTCTGTGTGATAACATGAACCAAACACCCTAACCAAAATATGTTGGGATACTTATCCTCAATGATTGCTCTTGTTGCCTTATAATCATCAGCATTATCAGTGATGACTTGAATGACATTGTATGGCCCAATATCTTGAATGGTTTTGAGTAAAGGCTGTGCAATATTAATACCAGCCTTGTAGCGATCTAAGTAGTCATGGGATGAAAGGAAGATCACACCACTAGCAGACACACCAAGAATATTTATCGCTAGCTTTCCTTTAACATTTTTCCACTCATCAAATACAATGGATACCCCATAGTTGGATCAATCATTTGTAAACTTTCCAAGAGCACTACTGATTTTGGCTCTTTCTCTGCCAACTCCCACTGTTCTAGCTTTTCATAACTAGGGCTCTTGTATCCTTTAGGGGAACCATTGATGGCTTGTACCATTTCATGCCAATAGGGTGAGCGAAAAACATTGAATGTAACACCACATGCATAGAGAAACCTGTAAATTTTTTAATCCACATCATCTCTACAACCTTGGTCAAAGAAATCTGATAATGTTCTTCTCATAGGCAAGATTTCACCACTATGGGAGGATGAGGGTCCGATCGATCCGATGATGATTCACTAACAAACATTCTTTGTGAGACTTCAGATTCAACCCTCGATCTCTTGGATTTGTTTTGAGTGGCCTCTTCTTCATGCTTGTATTTGTTTCTCTTTCCCTTGCACTTTGTCACGGGTTTTGACTCCAACAACCTTACCTTCGTCACATGGCATAATCCCGCATAAATGTTTTCTCGCACGAGTATATGAACCTGTGTAAGTTTTAGTACAATGGGGGCATATAAACTTTGTGGTTCCACCCCCTATCCCTCCCCCAATCCTTGTCACATACTTCCACAAAGTTGTATCTTTTTGCTTTTTCCCACCATCACACTCATCATCATTATCATCATCCTCTTCCCCTTCCTCCTCTCCATGGTATGTGCCACTCCCTACCCTTTCCTCCTCTCCATGGTAAGTGCCACTCCTACCCCTTCCTCCTCATCACTACTACTAGTATATGTATTTCCCAACACCACCATCATGATAAGAAGTGGAACCAAAAACAAAAACCGCATACCCATCACGCTTCTTGACTCAAGATGAGAATCAATTATTACCTACAATAGAATGATGGAGGAGAAATGGGAAAGAGTAGGAGAAGGGAACATTCAAGATTTAAAATTTAACATGGTGAAATATTTTTTCAAAACAAACAAAGATTGGGATTTATAGCCTACCTCTTTAGCCCTCCAATGGTTGTTGAATGTCTCTATGGAATCCTTTAATCTCCCCTCCAAGCTCTCACAAATAGTAGCCTTCAATCACCCTTTCAATCTCCCTTCCAAGCTCTCACAAATTTGCTCACAAATGATTAGCAAACCCTCTCAAAACCCTAGCAAAGAGAAGTGAAATGCATGAAATGAAAAATAGAATGAGAGCAAATGAGTCAAAGAGTGTTTATATCCCCTAAATGAACCCTAAGCAAGTAAAAAAAACAAGTGGAACCATGCCTTAGTTCCAAAAATAAACAAAAAATCAAAACCGTGCACCCAAGCTCGTCTAAGCGCTAAGTGTTTTTGGGAGCGATTTTTGCTCTCGAAAGCACTTAGGGAGCGATGAGGAAGCATTCTAGGAGTGGCGCTTCCTCATCACCCCCTAAGCACTCCCGAAAAAACCAAGGAGCATTTTTTGTAAAGGGAAGCGCACATCCAAAAACCACTCCCAAGAGGAAGCGATCAGGAATCGCGCTTCCAAGACCGATTCCTGATCATTTCCTCTGGGAACGCGAATTGGGAGCGAAGTAGAGGCTTCTCCACAGCACATCTCATAACAAAAATCCATGTTAAGACACACCCCTATTGTCTACACTAATGGTGAATATCATAGAGGATCGTTGTTTCCCACATCCTGAGTTTGTAATGTCCCTAACCTAATAGATACGAATTTTCCCAATCTATCTGATGAGATGGTTATGGACTCCAGTCACACTTAACCTTTTTATACTATTGTAGCTTACTGTATGAGTGTCTTGACTTAGGTTGACTGCTAGAACACTCAAGTGTTGGTATTTTTTCAAACACTTGATGAGTAATAACGTTGAAATTGATTTTGGACTGACTGGTGATAAAGTATGTTTGAAGACTTTGTCAAACACTTGGTACGTAAATGTTGAATAACAAGGTATTGTTCTGAGCACTATTGTGGTTGTTTTTCATGATCTATCGTATTGGCATAATTAGGAAGAGAACACGTAAGCATTTCCCCTACCTCACTAAGATTCTTCAACTCATTTGTCTAAGATAATCCTAGACAAAGATTGTTCTAAGCCTGGACATGGGTCATTCAAAGCCTTACGCCTTAAACGAGTAGCTTCTCTTCTCGAGGGTGAATCCATAAAATTTGTAGGATTTTAGATATTTGCTTCCATGGACTCATCAAATACTGGAGGCCCTCAAAAGGATGGGAAATCTTTGGCTAAAAGCATTAATAATACAATGGAAGCATGTTCTTGCAATATATGTTTCCATGGAAAGGCCACTTTCGTGGCCTCTCAGGTGGACTTATTACAAGTAGTGAGGTTATGAATAAAAGCCAAAATTGCAAGGGTTGTTGTAAATATACAGATCAATCATGAACATTTTATATTTCTTTGGATGCCAACAAAATAGACATGCTTGCAACAAAAAATATAAATTGTAGAGTTGTTGCTTTCAAAATTTCAAGATTAAGTGACCTCAGGAGGATTTAGCAAGCTTGGTAGTTAGTGTCTAAAGAACTACACTAGGACTTTGATGCTAAGTTACCAGAAATTTCTAGGAAGGGGAGGGGAAATGTCGTTCCTTGTTTTGGAAACTGAAACGAAGGGGATATGGCTTGGAAATGACACGGAAACGTTTCCAAGCAGTATCCAAAAATCAAAAACGTTTCCAGGTCGTTTCCAGTTGTTTCCTAAAATGTTTCCAGAGTTTCCAGTCGTTTCCTTAAACGTTTCCACAGTTTCCAACTGTTTCCTGAAAGTTTTTAGAGTTTCCAGTCGTTTCCTAAAACATTTCCAACAATTTCCTAGTTTTCTGAAACGTTTAAGCTGCTACAGGGCAAGTTTTTTACTAGAATAGTGATTTTTTGACATGAAAATAAACCAAAAAAAAAACCCAAAGACAAACAATAAAAAACTCTAAATCGAACCTCAAAACTTAGATATAAAGCCTCAAAGCTTATAAATCAAGAACAAAACCTTAATCCTAAATTGGTGAATGGTAATCTGACATTTTATGTCTCATGGATTTTGTTTCATTGTCAATTTCCAAAATTGATAGAGGCTTACCGTAGGTTCAAAAAATCATTGATCTATGGACATTTTATTGTATCAAATGCTTGTCTACTATAGTGTTAGTTTCACAACCTAGTGTAGAAGTACAATGACTTTATTTTTCCAATTTTTTTGCCAATTCTTCACAACTTTGATTCAAATAAACCCCAATGACTTGCATATGCGATAAAACAACTTACATATCAAAATTGATACAATGGCATCTTTAGCCATACAAAATAGCATACTACATTTACGAAGGGTTACATAAACTAACACATATTTCCAATAATCTTCCAACAAGCTTCAGTTTTCTTCTTTTCCTTTTTGAATTAGTATGAACCCTTGACCTATGGCCTTATTTACTCCATTGCTAGTACACTCATATCCTTATTGTTATGTCATGGAGAGAATTATGATGGTATGTCATTTAGCTAGTACTGCATATGATATGCATGTAATATTTTAATCCTATTTCAATTATTTTTATTAGTATAAACCATAAAACGTAAACAACATATCCAAGAGAACTTATTGGTGTCTAGAGATAGTATTATGGCACAAAGTTCAATATTGCATGTCATCACAGTCACACCTAAGTTGCATTAAAACATGAGCTCGCTTATTTATACTTGAGTGCTTAATTAATCCCCTTAAAACATGGTTGATTATGTCAAATTTGAATATCCAAGTTGGATGCAAATCATAGCCAATCCTGTGAATTTAGGCCCTTAATGAGCCAGTCGGTTAGTCACTTTTTGAACCAGTTGGTTGGCCAATTGACTCTCACTTGCCTAGTTGATCGTCTCGCCAGTGAGTGGACCAACCCAAATACATCATAGTTGAGTCTCTGGCTTACATAAAAAAATGTGTTTAATCACAAATTTCAACACTTTTCTAGAGGTGCAATCAGCGTAATATTTGTTAGATTGTAACATTTGGATACATCCATCAAGTAATTTAGGGTTTGAAATCGATGTTTAGAAGTAGTTGACATGTTCTTGTTTAAATGCTTGCCAGTGGGTGACTTATCTATGGCACTTGAGATAGAAGAATATTGTTTAAGACAATATTTGAGTTTGCTAATTTTAATTGTTATAAATAACATGACTACCTTTAAATCTAACTGATGAATGGTAATCTAAAGTATGTATGTCTCATGGCCTTTTTGATATATATATATATATATATATATATATATATATATATATATAAGTCTGCTGCCGTTTCCTTGCCATATCGTATCTGACATTTTTCAAAATTTGTCATATCCGTTTCCTACCCGTATCTGTATCCGTTCCCTTATCCATTTCAGTGCAACTTAGATTTGATGGTCCCAAAAGCATGGTGTCTGGCAGGAAGATCAGTTTGGATCAAAGTTGTCAAACTTGGACTTGAAAAAAACTCAGCTAGCTTTGTGCTCTGCAAACTCAGCAAATAGCAAATAGAAAAAAGTTAAGAAAAAAACACAAAATACTGGAAATTTTGTGTAGAAAAATAATAATGGCATTTCCAATCAATAATATCTATAAACAGTTTATCCATCCATTCATCTCATCAAATATAATATAAAATTTGACAAGTTTTGCAGAATTTCCCAAGTCTCACAAGTTCCATATGGATGGTAGGTTTCAAGGCAAGCTTTTGGCAAGTACTTTTTCTGGGAAGACTTGGCCAAACTCATCAAGACTGACCAGTCTCACAACACTTCTTTGGACCCCGCCCTTGGAGAGGGAACATATCAGTTTAACTCTTTTCTTTCATGAAAGAGAGTAGACAAGAAGGGACTCCGCACTTAGCAGGATCTGTGGAACAAACATGAAGATAATTGGGTAATTTGGAATACTGCATTCTCAAAGATTATATGCTATCACAGAGCTTTGTAAGATCATTCTTGACACTAGCTAGTTTTAGATGTATTTGGATGCTCAAGAAACTATTTGGAAGTACTGGAAATGGTACTATGTGAAACCATTTTAAGACTGTAGAACTAAAGAGCTCTATTTTAGAATTCGGCGAAATTACCCACTTGCAGATCAACTTAACAAAATGTGATCTATTCAAGATGATGAAATCAAATGGTGGCTTAAGAGGTATCAAAATATCTAGGAACTCCACTCCTTTAAGAGTAGAGCATTGCGATGGCAGGCGCTTAACAGAAAAGTGATGAAAGATACGCCAAATAAATGCGTGCCATGTGATTTGTCACAAAGCACAGATGGGTAAACATATGTTTTGGGGCTGCAAGGTTGCTAGTCTTTAGGGAAGGGTTCACCATTGAATTTAGTAGTTCCTCCTTGATGGAAAGGGGTTATTTTTGGGGATAGATGGACGGTCAGGCAGTTAAGGAGAACTGTCTTTAATTCCATGAAACTGACAGGCATCTCTCTTTTTTGGAAAAAGTAATGACAAGTAACTCTTACTGGAAATACCCATTTTCATTTGGTTGAGATCACAGATTTTAGATAGGAGTTTGCAGCAAAGGATTCAAAAAATTGGCATTTTCAGAAATGATGTAGATACTCATGAAATTAGATACAAGGCAGATATGCTGACCCTTCTTCTCTGTGTAGGGTAGTATGTATTATTGTAGATTGGCTCGATGATGTATGATTGTTGATGTATTATTTATTGTTCAGCATGAAATATAAGATGCATTTCCAAGAGTATATATAGACATAGATATACATCAGTACCAGATATAGTCCTTCCATTGGTGCATTAACTGCGCCTTTCAACAATGCAACCAGCAGCCAAAATGCATCCTCCTCACTCATGTAAAGAAGAAGTAAACCTGCTAGAAACCCCATTCCCTGCATGTTCCAAACTTCCAATCAACTAAAACAGCATTCAAATACATGAACTGAAACAGTTCTGGGAGATTTAAAAAGTAATCATGTTATAAGCAAATGCAATTCATGTACTTCATTTAAGCCTTTCAAAAACTATACATACCTGGACATAGCCCACCTCTCTATCATAAACAGAATATGCCTTCAAAACATTGTAAAGAGATCTCTGTCCAGGTCCATGTCTCTGTTGAAAGTACACATGTGATGGAAAAGTGCGAGAAATATCTCTAATGATATCCAGTTCTGATGCTGATGTTTCATACAATACCAATTGCTACAGAACAAAGTGAACAATGTCAGTAATATTCTTCCACTCAACAACATTAAACAATATCTCTTTTAAAAGTTAAACAAACAACTTAAAAGTTAACATGTATTAACAGGAAAATGATGAATCATAAACAATTAATCCTGCACCACTGTGTTGTCAGATCTTACACACATTTTGCAACCAAGAAAATTAAATATGACCACTGTCCAATCTCCAACAAAAATATAGTGACATGCCAAAAAAAAAACAGTGCTAACAGCACTCCTATGATTTAATAGAGTTGTTTTATACAGCTGTTTTCTAAGTACAAAAAGTGTGCTTCTGCATCTTTTAGAAAACTAGTAGACACCAGAAAGCAATTTGGCTTCTATATTACCATTTGTGTTGGTGTACATGATAATCCTTTCCCTTTTGTATAATAATATCTCCTAATCACTTAGATATCTTGGTTTAGTGGGAAAAGTATATGCATGCATTTCAATTACTAATACCAAGCAATGTTATCGGAACCGGACCGGTCATCAAACTGGCGAAGCCCAAAATGTGAACCGGACTGGAAACCAGACTGGAACCGGCAAAAAACCGGGTAAAAAACCGGCTGACTAAAAAATACATAAAACATTCATTATTTGTTAAAAACCATATATATTCATGTGCATACATGTGAATCCAAACCATTAATACACAAATATGCAAAGTTTCTCATATATATAGCAAATATGGGTGCAAAATTGCAAATATCCAAAATAGCACCTAGTGCAATACATCTCTGAGGTTCTGAACCAAAGTACATCAACAAAGAGGCTCTAAATGGCCCCTACAATCCAAAAATAAACCATAGTACTAATGAATAACAATAAAGTAATCATATGGCACTACCCTACTAGCTTCTACTACTAGAGTCTAGTGTCTAGTAGTCTACTACTCCTCATCATCGTCCTCCTCATAGTCATCCTCATCATCTTCCTCTTCATCCTCTTCAGCAGTGGCAATATGAGCCCCACTTGATTCCCCTGGATCTGAAGGTGGAACCTCTGGAGGTGGGTCCAAATCCAAACAAGAAAGGTCTTCATTATCAAATACTGGTGCTTGAGTCTCCACAACCCACTCTGATGATGGATCAAAGTCATCCAAGGTTATGTTGCCTAATGTTGGTGTCTTGTTCAACAACTGGTTACACCTCAGCCTAAGACTGTATTGGGTGGAGAGTCTTTAAAGAGTATTAGGATAGGCTTAGGGTTAGGTTAGAAGCATAAGTTAGGTTTTATTTTGTGTTTTTTTTTAAATTGAGTCCTGTGAGTCGCCAGTCCGCGGCCATACGCCAGAGTACTGACCAGCTGGTTTGGACCGGTTCAGCCGGTTTTGACCAATTCGGTCGGTTTTGACCGGTTCTGTACCCGGTTTGGAAAAAATCCGGTCTAAGGAAAATTTTTTACTGACCAAACCAACCAACCCTGTAAACCAGTCAGACCGGCCGGTTTTGCCAGTTCCAATAACATTGATACCAAGTTACCATATTTAAGTCTTTCAGATAATACCTTCAACAAGAAGAAAATTAGGAGATAAAGAGAACAGTCCTTTTTGTAATCTTTGCAAGACAATCAGCACAACCCACTCCTAGACTGCAACTTTGATAGCACTTGACCACACAAGTGTTTGCATCTCTAGCCCAGTTAGAGGGACAATGTTTGAAGATTCACTTCCACGACATTCTGTCAACCGCAGAGCTTTAATGCCATCACCAAACCCACCGCCTCATAAGGATCTGATATCTAGGGCCACAGCCTTGATTGCATAGGTTGTTGTCGCATTGGGAGGGTACAAATTCTCATGCTCCAGTGCCTTGTCCAGTGCAAATGGATCACCTCCCAGTAAATGTATGCCATGTAAGTTGATTTTGGGGCATACACCTTCACCTTGAGACACCCTTCAAGCTTATCATCTATCTTATGGATACGACCAATAATTGATTCCCCTTCTAGGTGAGGCTGAGCAAAGTACTCCCTACCTAGCACTTTGATCCTCCAAGAGACTCTCCTCCCTTGACAGGGCAAGCCAGTGGCCTTGTTGCTTTCCTGAGGTACAATAATTTATTGAGGAGGTGGGTATCTCAACTAAATGATTCCATCCCTCATCAATCTCTCTTGACACTCCTCCTCAAGGAGGAAACCAATTCTATGATTAAGGGCATTTGAAAGATAAGATAATTTTATTATGTCCAACAAATGACCACAAAAGTAGGTAACATGGGGATTCTAGACTATTTGGGCCTTGAGTGAAATAGGCCTTTTAATTTGAGTACTGTTATCCACTAATTTCCAGTGAGCCGTCGAAGTCATGAACAAGCCAGTTGTTCATTGTCAATGCTCGGAAGGTTCCACGATTTATCAGAACCAATTGTGGTCCATTTTTTAATAAAATGCATGTTCATAATATGCGGGGGTTGTTGAAATAAATGTGCTAGTATGGAAAACTTTTTGAAAAGGACTTGGCTTCCTAGGACTTAGACGTCAATCTGATCGTTCCAAGGTGATTTTTCCTTGTCAATTATGCAATGTTGAATAAGCAATGTATAATTTTCGATTTTTTCATCGCTCCTCCAACCCTGGGAGGTTATTAAAGTTCACGTGTCAATATATATAAGCATGCTAGGCATCGGTATTGAGTCGTATGGACATGTTCTAGGTCCCCCTAAATTTTTGTTCAATTCCGACACGGACACGTTGACCCCGGGAATCAGGACACGTAGGACACTATATATATATATATTAAAAATTTAAAATTATAGACATATAGATCCATTTTTTTACAAATATTCAATATAAAACAAAATCAATGCACATTTAACAATAGTATTACACATTTGCAAATCTAATCAGTGATCACAATCATAATATGAGATACATAGATATCATAGTCAATAGTCATAGATCAAGATGTCAATACACATGAGTCAAAAGTTCAAAACCATATTTCTCATTAAGTCATAAAATCAAAATGTATACAATATACTGTATAAATATAATGTATCAGTATTACATAGATGTTGGAATGCCACTGGCAATAGTAAATACAAAAAGGTGTAGAATCTGGATCAAAATAGAAGAATGAAGAGTCTCATCTATCAATAGTCCTCCTCATCCTCCTCCATGTCTGAATCAACAAACCCATCACTGCTCTCCTCCTCCTCCTCCTCAACCATGATAGGATCAATATCTGTTGGTGTGGAGGATGACCCCTCCAAAGGATCACTATCATCAAATGTCACCGGCTCTAGCACTGGATCATTAAGGTCCAGGTTGGATAATGCCAACTCAATAGTGTTGTCCAAACCCATATCATCAAGAAAGACATCCCACATCTTTGTCTTTCCCTTCACCCACTCCTCCCTCTTCCTGTAAATAAGACGAAGGTTGGTGTGCACATACACCATTGTCTCTGCTCTGGACTACTCAAGCCTGCTCTTCTTCAAACTGTACAAGTTGCCATATGTGCACCAATTCCTCTCACAACTAGAGGATGATGTAACTTGAGAGATGATCCTCAAGGCTAGCTTTTGTAGAGTAGGGCATGTTTCCCCATGAGTTGCCCACCAATTATAGAGCTTCTTAACTCCCCTGTCTTCAACCACATCATAGCCTCCAAATCTCCCAATAGCACAGGAAAACTCTACAAAGCCTGCCTCCACCTCATCAAGCAAGTCTCTATCCTGAAATAGTCGCCTAAATGCTATCTTCCTCCCATGTGAAATCTCTCCATCCATGTGAGGAGGGACTCTATGTGAGGTCCCACCAGTGAGCCATTCCTGACTGTAGAACTTGGGGTTCAAGGAGTGGGCCAAGCAATGCAAAAGTGTGCAATTCTTATCCCACCTAAAGATAAGAATATCCTGAATGGTGGACCATAAGTTCTCAACTGATGTCTCATACTCGGGGCACTCATTGTCCATAACAATGGTCCTCATGGACTCAATCATGGAACCCCACCCCTCATAAACATCCGCTAGGATGGGTTGGTCCGTGTCTGCAAAGCGCAACAAAGAAATGAGTGGCTCCATGATCTTAATGGTAAGATCCACCCTCTCCCACCAAACATCATCCCATATTGTGTCCTTCACCTTTTTTGCAGCACTATGATCCGTCTTTCTCCAGAAAGACCAATACTCTGAAATCACCATGGACCCAAGAGCGGTTTTGACCTCCCTCAACCCCTTGAGCATGATGAATGAGGAAGCAAACCGAGTATTTGCAATCTTCAGCAATGAAAGATGTCTGTACTCTTTGTAGATGGTGAGGGCATTTGTATGGTTTTGTACAAAGTTACGGATATGGTGTGCATCCTCAATAATTTTTCCAATCCATGTCACATCTGAAGAAATGGATTTGAGTGCTAAGTTCAAGGAATGGACAATGCAAGGTGTCCAAAAAACCTGTAAGAGCAAAAAAGACAAGTATAAATGACTCTACAACACTAATAACTACAAGTTAACAACTCAAATCATTAACAAATTGAAATTACAATGAAAGGTGTCATAAATGAAAATACCTATGGATATTTAGTTTTTACAATCATGCTAGCGGCCTTGCAAACCGGTGGATTGTCCGTGATGATTTGTACACAAGAATCAACACCTACTACAATGGTTTTGATGAATAACTCACCCATAAAATGTGCATCCTTGTATTTCCCAAGAGCATCCACCGCTTTTAAGAACACTGGTCCATTTTGGGAAGATACCATGAAATTGATGAGTGGATGGCGTGCTGGATCCGTCCATCCATCAGAAACAATACTCACTCCAGATGAGGGCCATGTTGATCTAATTGGCTCAAGAATTTTGTCCACCTCCTTCCTTGCCTTAACCAACAATGTGGTTCTAAGCTTCTCCGAACCAGGAGGCACACAACCAGATGGAGCTCGTTCAGTGAGACTTCGACACATCTCAAAAAACAATGGTGACCGTGCAACATTGAATGAGATGAAGTTGAGGTAGAAAAAGAATGCAATGGTGAGGTCTACCTCTTCTTGTGCTTCTTGTTGGAAAATCTTGTCCATTGGACCAATACCACTTGAAGATTGCCTCTTTTTTGCAAGATGTGTATCACCTCTGCTAGGCGGAAATGGAGGCCGACTTGTAGAGGGTTTCCTTAAGAATGGAAGAAGATCCTCATCCTTTTTCTTCCTCGTTACTGCTACATTCCCTAAGCCTTCTCGATCCTCCTTTCCCATTTCTTTCCTTTGGATAACACTCACACCTTTACATGAAGAAATCCCACAATTAGGAAGCCCCAACAAATGGCTCTTAACTCGGTAGTATGTGCTCTTGAAGTCATTCTTACAAAAATTGCAAGTCCAAGACACATTGCCTCCCCCACCTAGCTTTGCCCCAAGCCCTTCTTTCCTAGTCACATACCTCCACAAAGGGTATTTCTTGTCTTGGGCTTGTTGTCTTGCTAAAACAAGATTCAATGGAGCATGAGCTCCACTAGCAGCAGATGGAGCACTAGAAAGAGGAGTAGAAGAGCTTGCGTTTGGAGGAATAGGAGGGGAGACAATAGATGGAGCATTTCTCCCTTCCCTTTTCCCTTTAGTTCCTCCCCTAGCTGAATGAGACATTGTTCTTCTTGTTTGATGGTTGAGCTTACAATCCACCCAACCAAATCCACCGTCAATGGACTTTAACACCCTTCCAAAGCCTTCAAATCCTCTTCACCTGCAAAAATACCCTCTTAGAGCTCTCCCACAAGTTTGCAAATGAAAAAAAAAGGAAAAAAATTTGATTTTATGAGGGCCCAACTGTCTTTTTCATGTCGCGCGTGCCCTGTTTTAGGGAAACGTCCGGACAGTGTCCAAACACGAGACACGATGTACAAACGTGTCGGACACTGCCTGTCAGCGTGTCCATGTCCGACACGCGACACATCATCCAGAATGGACGTGTCCGATTACACAGTATATATGTGATCCAGAGTCTGTTTTTGGCTTGGATGGGCTCGTTTTCAAGCTTAGAGCACCTCCTTTACCTTGGGACCCACTTTTCCCATGCTCTAGGTGACTATTTTCAATTTTTTATTGCCTGTAATAGCAGTACAAATAGGTGTTTAAAATAAGATTTCTAGTGTACATTCATGTCTGAGTTTGATTCTCTGTTACAGTTGCCTGGTACAATTATTTTTCAAATTTTATGTAACTTCCAGTTTTCTAATTAATATCCACTGAGTCTATGATTTATCAAATTTTATGTTTCAAATTTTCAATCTGAATGTTCATTGTTCAAATAATCAGCGAATTTATATTATGAATCATGATTCATAATTTATGAAGAAATCTATATGCATGTATGATGTGACTATGACACATATATATATATATACATATATATACATATATATATATAAATATATATATACATATATATATATATATACACAGTACCCCCAAAGTACCCAAGTACACTTTTTCAAAAAGTTGCGTCCTCGTACCCGTACCCGTACCCAAGTTTCCTAGCAACTTAGGATAAATCAAATAAAATTTAAAAATGTTGAAAGAAGACCTTGATATTGATATATTACAATTCAAGAGCAGATATTGACATAAGGATAGATCAGACCTTGAGCAGGAATGGGGTTTATACTTTTAGCCATTAGATGTTTAGGGGTTTTTAAGTTTTTCATTAAAAAACAAAAATTTTGGGGGGGATCGATGGGTCATAGAAGCACTGGAAGTTTCAGGATCTGTTTGAAAATTTCAAGAATTGTTTGATTTTTCATAAGATCTATTTCATGGGACTAGGATATGTTTCCTTCTGTAGGGGATCTGTTTACATGACGGATTCTAGGAGGATACGTATCGGATCCGCAGATCCTACACACTGGGGTGGCGGATCCGATAACATATACTTAAAGTCACTTTATAAAGTGCAACTCACTTTAATAAAGTACATCTCACTTTAAAATTATAAAGTCAAATCATAAAGTACTTTACAAACACTTTTTATAAAGTCACTTTATGTCACTAATGAAACCCCCTTTGTCCTTGGACCCATGCACCTAGGCAGTTGATGCATGAGTACCTCCGAGCTACCAAAACTAACATATATTATAAAGTGCTCTGGTGCTAAAGGGTTAGCCCACATATAACCTAGGAAATAGTCACAAATATGAAAATAATACATGAAATTTACTTACAATTACACCTTTCTAACAACTCAATAAATTATTTAACCTTTTCTCTCCAATCTAACATCGGTGTGACCCTTTTTTAAGTCCTTATTACATGTCAAAGCCTTAAGTTAAGGTACATAGCCTAGATTCCTAAAGTAAGTGAATGTGTACTTAGGGAAAGAAAGGGGTCTTTGTAATTTAAACATCATAGAAACTAAGTGTGATAGCCCTCAACTTCCGAGAGTTAGGGTTTAAAATATTTCTTCCACATGTATGCCTTAGAAGGAAATGTTTTCCTATGTCACCCATCCATATGCCTTTTTTTTGTGATCCATTTTACTTTGTTTTTCATTTGTTTGCACTTCTTATCCTTTTCATTGCCTTAGTCCCTTTAGATTTGGCTTTGATAACCTAGGACTTAGGGAATCTAACTTTTAGCAAGGGGGAATATCTCCCATATGTTTCCAATTTAATTTAGCAGCATCAACCTTAAAGTATTATATTTTTTAACTTTATTTAAGCATTCATACTTGGGAATAGTTGTAAGACCTTAGGTTGTTACTGATGATAGAACATTTACATTGTGGAAAATGAAGGGGGTGGATGAATTAACTAGCAAAATGAAAATTGGCTAGGCAAAATGTTATGAAATGGTTGAAATCACTTACATTAGTTCACTAGGGTAAAAATTAACCTCTAGAATGACACACTTATAACGCAAAATGACAACAATGTTAGACTAAGACATGAGTAACTGCTTTAAGTGTTATGGGTCATTATACAAGCATAAAATTAACATCCCATGAAATCATATCATCATATAAACAAACATCAATGTCAGTGAGGGTAAGAGATATCACAACACTAGGGCATTTGACATTGTCACTACTAGGCACATCCAAGGCATATGGACCATCTAAAAATGTTGGAAGGGCCTCTAACCAATGATTCGTCGAGAAGCCACAACTCTCGTCTTAGGAATAATTGATCAACACATCATCCCTTGCTGAAAAAGGGGTAACATATGGCTCCAACTGTGAGACATGTACTGTACGTGAGAGTGCATGAGAACTCCATAATCTCCAGACTTGTTTCCTAAACACACTTCCCAAGTGCATATCAAATACCATGAAGGAAACAAGACACAAGTGCCTTGCTCTAATCCACATAATGATAAATCAAAGGATTAAAGTACGAACGGAAAGCAGTTAGATCATATTCTATTCATAAAGCAAGTAAAATGCATGAAAACAACACATCAAATGAAATGCATACAATCAAATGCAAGATGCAAGATGCAAATGCAACTCAATCAATCAAGATACAAAGCAAATCAGTCCCAAAGTTCATGCTAAAGAGCTCATTCTTCTAAACTAATCTAAGCATGAAATGAAGCAATCACTTCGTGAAATCATAAACCCAATGTAACCAAGTGCTCATCTCGTCAAGACGATGGTACCTTCCCTTGTGTTTGGTCACCAACCAAAACAGGGATACATCAAAAGGCAAATAGATAAAAGCGGGAATCTCAATTAAGTGCAAGCTACAATCCAAAATGTGCTCATGAACAAGGCCAAAAGTACCAAAATAACACCAAGAAAGGCATGCACCATCACAGGAGTCCTCTATCCAAGCTTGAATAGGACTCGTGTAATCATGGTCGTCAAGGATCAATCCATAATCATAGTTCCTCCCCTCAAGCAACAAGGGCTTAAAGAGGTCCTTAAAATTGCAAAACTCTTCAAAGCAAACGTCCAAATTAGTCAAGCACGAGACATGAGATAAATTTCTAAACATAGAAAAAATAGCCCCAAATTTAGAGTTTGGAAACACCATTTGAATTGCTAGAAATTTCTGCAATGAACCCTCAAATGAAAAGATCATTTCCCCAAACAAATTTCTGCATTAAAATAAAACTTTCTAGTTAAAGATACATGCCCAAAATGAGAAGAAATGAAATAATAAGGTGGCCGGAAATGTCTGTCATGAAAACCCAGTTGTACTATGCAATTTCTAGCCCCTAAATCACCTTTTATAACTGAAAACTTAGGCACAACAACACTAAAATCTGAAGGTAAAGAAGGCTAGAAAATTTCCGTACTTTTAGGCCTAGAAATCTGCTCCAAATGCTTGAAAAGCCTGAATCAAAACCCTTCAAACATGGCTAGAAATTACCCTTTTAGCCCAAAATAGCCCTGAAAATTGGATATGGATGGAATAAATCTGCAAAAATGTGATCAACATGATGCCCAGAATCAACATTACAAATGGGAGCATATGTCTGTAAATTATTTTCCTTGTTTGGTTTTTCCAAAGATTCAAAATATGCAACTTCTTTATTAGATGCGTCACTAAAAGTATCATATTTGGAATCCTTAAAACATTTCATATTTTCCATGTCCCCACTATGATCAACATGCACTATTTTCCTCATTATCAAGCAAAGGTTTGTCTCCAAGAAAAAGAGAGGAAGGAGATCTCACCAAACCCTCATCACCATTAGAAAAACAAATAGAAGCACAAATGTCTTCATCAAAAAGGTCTACATCATGTGCTTCAATGGGAGCATGATGAGGCTCTTCAACAATATTAACTACAACATGAATTTCTTCAAAGGTTTCTTCAAGTGCTTGATCTTCAACATGCTCTTTAAGAGAAAGGTCCTCCTCTTTGGCTTCTTGTTGTGCAGGGGCAACAAGATCTTTAATAGTTTGCTCTTTGATACCGTTGGCATATTCAATGTAGGGTTTTTCATCATAAGGGTTCCATCTTCTGCAAATGTCTCAATTAAATCTGCAAAAGATGAATTTTTTCCACTAGCAAGACGTTGGAACCTTTCCTACATGCCCCTCCATACTACATGCAAACAATCTCATTACTACATCTTCATGAATGACACCAAGATCTGAAATATGATTCATAAAAGATGAAATGTACGAGATGGTTGAATCAAGCCAACCATAATACTTTGAAAAAACATTAAGGGCATCCTCTGGTTATTTGTTATTAAAACCTTGGATGCTTCAACAATCAAGAGGGGCACACCGATCAACCATCCATGGAGGCCATGCCATTTGCCCTTACTTTTAACTTCTTCAAAGAGGCTACCAAATCTGAAAATGCATGAGCATACCTCATATCAATATCAAAATGTGTGGCGTTGCCAAGGTGAACCTTTAATCATTTAATGACTTCACAAAGTTGTTTGTTTCACCCTACAAACAACAAGTTTTTAAAATTTACAAGGAACAAGGGCATTTTCCCTTGGTGGTATCACCAGATGAGCTAGTTAGATTTTGAATTAGGAAAAAGTTCATCAATGATTAAGATATTGTTAAAGCTCTGTTTGATAGGACTTATCCCCAACAATGGTACCAAAAATGTTACAGCTTGATTTAGCAATTTGGTGGAAAAGTCCCGATGCACTAGTGCTATCAAGGAGCAACCTCAGAAGAATGAACCATCGTAACCTCAGTGCAAACTTCCTACTATTTTATCCAGCTCTCTAGGTCAAGGCAAGCTTCCCAAGGGTTCATTAGACGTGGATTTATTGAAGAGAGCTAAGGGGATAGAAATGTAACTTAGTAATGTGTGTGATTTAGATCAGGTTAATTCCCCAACATGAACATGTAATAGTGCTCGAACATGTAAAGCAGAAATGCCAAATACTTCAAACACTTGACTGAAAATACTCAAGATAGCATTTGAACAATAATAAAACCTTGAGCATTTAGATCATCAATTCTGGAAATTTAAAGATATTTGTAGAAATACAACTCACAATAGATCAATGTGACACATGTTTAAACAGTGGGTTCATATGCTGCAATTTAAACACATCCCAAAATTGACATTAAAGTTGAAATAAGTTCTCTAATTTATACTTTAAAATTTAAATTATATGAAATTGTCGCCCAAAGTGAGGCCTTGCTTGAGAAGATTTATGAAGCAAGGCGTCACTCAAGATATTAGATTTAGATGATATTCCAGATTTCTTGAAGTGATGAGAATCACAATTTCAGATTTGGAGTTGAATCAATGTCATAATGCCTATGCTTCAATTAGACAACAATATCCACTTTATCCATGATTAAATTATCCAAACACATTTAAAACTTATCAAGAGTTGTGTAAGAAAAAAAGTTTAGCAATACAAACAAAATTACACAAGCAATTTCCAAATTTAAGACTGAACCATTTGACTAACATAAGTGTGCTAAAACAAACATGAAACCATGATCCAATATTAACCAAATGAACACTAAAAATAACTTATTTTTAGAAGACAATTTATGTTATGTACTAAAGCAAGAACATGCAGAAATTTCCAGAATTCAGTAGATGACAAAAATAAGAAAATTTAACCATAAAAACTGAAAATTTCAAGATATTAGATGCCCCTAAAAATTACATAATTTAAATTAGTTTGTTGTTATGAATTTCTAAAATTGTTTAAGACGAAATTTGAGCCATTTAACCACATAAATTAGCCATGAAACATAAGTGCAAAACCTAGAAATTTTATGTGATTGCTCTAGCATGAAACCCTAACCTTAAAATGAGATTTTATGGAGTTATTAGGGTTGTTTTATTTCTGCAATTTTACTCTTATGAAAGGAAGATAAAACAGAAGCAAAACGAAGGAAATCAAGCACTAAAATGATGTTAAAGTACGAGATCTTTCCTTGGCTTGATGGAGAATGAAATCTGAAAATTATTGCAGCCTTGAAGAAACCAAATTTCACCCTAGAAAAAATATTTTTGGAGCTTTTGGTTAATGAGACAGAATGGTAGACTAATTCCTTTGATCCTTGCGCAATTGGGGTCCTAGAATAGTTCTCCTTGGGCCGTGTTTGAGTATACTTGGTTGGAACATCTAAAAGCATGACAAATTCCTCCCAAGCCTTTGGGGTTCCATGCAAATCCTTTTGAGAAATAGTCACTCTAAAGTATATACCTTCACTATCTAGATTCTAGCTCATACCCTAGCCTATGCAAACTTGAACTTGCAACCCCTCATAAGATGACAAATCACAAGCAAGCTACAAGACTAGAACATGAGACAAGCAAATATATTATGCTCTACTTAATTCCAATCGAGTAAGATTACATTTCTATTGGACTACATCTATAAATTAGACAACGCAAGAAAAATACATGTTACCTCAAGATAGAATACCAAGATATGCCTCACATGTAAGAAAGACTTTGTTTTTCATTTATGGCATTCCATAGCCTTTTCATTGGCTTAGTCCCTTTACTTTAGATTTGGCTTTGATAACCTAGGACTTAGGGAACTTGGCTTTTAGCAAGGAGGACTATCTCCCATATGTTTCCAATTTAATTTAACAGCATCAACCTTAGAGTACTGGACTCTTTTAGCTTTATACACAGAAATAGTTATAAGACCTTAGGTTGTTACTGATGACAAATCATTTGGGATGGATGAATTGGCTAGTGAAATGAAAAATGGCTGGGCAAATTGTTATGAAATGGTTGAAATCACTTAATTCAATTCACTAGGGCACAAATAAACCTTCGAAATGACACACTTCCAAGGCAGAATGACACCAAAATTAGACTAAGACATGAGTAATTGTTTTATCATTGTACAAGCACAAAAGTAACATCCCATGAAATCATATTGTCATATAAACAAACATTTGAAGTGTCAATGAGGGTAAGAGATATCACAGCACTAGTGCATTTGACACTATCTCTACTAGGCACATCCAAGGCACATGGACCATCTAAAATGCTGGAAGGACCTCTAACCAATGACCCATCGAGAAGCCACAGCTCTTGTCTCAAGAACAACTGATGAGTACCACCCCTTGCTGAGAAAGGGCTAACAATACCTTCTCAAAACCTCCTAGCTAATTTTCACATGCCATTTTTCAACATATTAGGGTTTTATTAAAGGATGTGTATGCCACCCTCGTTTCCCTAACCATCCATGAACTCGCACTCTCCTGGACTGGCCTCCCTTAACTCCATTTTCCCTTGCTAGATTGGCACTAGTCTTCTTGGTCCTCCCATCACCACTTATTTTCTATATCACAACAAAACCATTTTGATAAGTTGTCTCTTCATGTCACCTTGTTCTTCATTCCCATAGCCTAGCAATCCTATCCTAGGGAAGCCCCCCTTTAGTTGGAGAAGAGCCAACCTAAAGCGTAAAGAGAGAGTTATTGAGGCGACAATGGGTAACCCCTCTAAGTTGTGGTTGGGTTAGCATTGTTCTTTTGGGCTTTAATCACACATGCTAGTTTGAGTTGTTACAAAGCCTAGAAATTTTGTCTTAATAAGATGGTTTTTTGCTTTTCAAAGGCTTATTGTTCTAGGGGAAGATCAAGCATCCCTATTGGTATCAAGGATGCCTAGGAAACATCCCTAATAGCCCCTTACAAAAGTGACGAGGGGCATCTCCAAGCCATCTCCTATAAAGAGAGATGCAAAGTAAACACCCTCACCCTATTCCCCCCATCCCTAGTATGAAAAGGATGTGTCCTCTAGCCCAAGGTATGTATCTCCATGGAACATTGCTTATTTTCAAATGATATCAAAGATTTCTCTTTTCCAATAGTAACCCCATGCTGGTCAAAATTACCCTATGCATCTCTGAAAATACCACCCATGCTACATCCATAACTTCCTTGAGGAGTCCTCCTGCACAAAATTATAGGCCCCACTAAAAAATGCACCTTATGTAAAAATATCGCCCACTTCAATGATAATTGTTCATGCCAAATATGCAATCCCTGCTAAAAATACCCATGTTGCCAATAGTAGTTTCACTGTGTCAACTCTATGTCAATGCTAATTATAGTACATGCTATTGCTAAGGAACATGAGAGTTATATAATCCTTGTTTTACACTTGTCACCTCAAAGCCCTTCTCTCGAAGTGTAGTTCTAGCCTTGCCAATATTGTGATTTTGATGCAAATCCACAAGATGGTACCGTGTACAAAATGTCATTAATTATTTACATTCTAATTGTAGGTACTTCCCTTCACTGGTAGGAACCTTGGCTTTGAGCTTCCACTTATGTAACATGGGATAATATATTATTAAATTTCAAAAATAAAAATAGAGATTCAACGAGTAAAAATTGGTACTATAAGTTACCTGTCACAGTAAGGAGTATCCCTGTTTTCTATCAAAAAACCCTAGTATTCAACTTTCATATTATTAGGGATATATTTAGGAGTTAAAAAAGCACAACATAAGGCATGGGATAAAACTGGCTTGGACCAGAAGTCCAACATTCAAAAGATTATTTAATCATTGAAAAACAACCAAGATTCATAAGATGTATTGATAATAAAGAAAAAGGCCACTGGAAAAATATCAAGCATCTCATCATTATGGCATGGAAAAACGTGATTTAAATAGACAATCCTATCAAATCAGATCTGAAAATCATGATTTAATTATGGTGTAGGTGTCTTAAATAGGAACTTTCTGAGAATGAAAGTCATATCTGAAGGGGACTGGAGGCTATGAACCAAGCAAATTAACTTTTAAATATGTTAGATCTGCTCAACCCGGGAAATTAAGTTTTGAATGCAGCCACCAGATATCAACTGAAGAAATTAATTATAGTCAGTCGTGACTGCAATTCAGTTAACTGTCCAATCAAAATATTTAAATAGATAACTCACTCATTCAGCTGGAAAGTTGCAAAATACTAACAACCCTCAAGTCTTATAGTCAAATCGAATAAATACAGAACCCTCTTCCCACCATTGCAAACCCATTACTAAAATTAGATTTGCAGTCTATAACATTTCGAGACAAATACATTCTTGACTTCAAGAGACACACATTCACAAAAAAAATTGATTGTCTTGTATATTTTAAAGATTTTTTAACATATACTAAAGATACATTTCCTTCATAAATACTATTTGAGCAAATGATACTACATCCTGAGAACGAGTTTTGTCACAGACAGAAAGACATAAAAATAAGACCATTACCTCATACACCCCTTGATGCATCAGCAAAAGGTCACGGCCACCTGATATCAGTTGCCAAACAAGACCCCTCAGGCAATCTGGAATACCCTTTCTGATACGCCTTGTAACAACATTTGGCTTCCTTCTGGCATAGTGCTTCCAATCAGCTCCACCAGCACCAATCATTTTCCTCCACTTCCGAACCCTCCTTTGTTCCCTACAAAATTTCAAACTCTTGCGAATAAGCTCTAACCATAGAACAAGTTATCCAAAATCCAATAGGGACATAACACCTAAAAATATTCTGTATAACAAAGGAATGGTTTCAAAGTTCGAGAAAGCTCAACTTGAATGCATATTGCAGAGAGGCATCAAAACAAGACAAAATGTATTTGATTAATGATGGCACTACATAGAAACTAAGAAATATAAAAACACCACCAATAGTATGGAATCGATTTCAAAGAAGAAAAGTTAATATCTCAAAAGCACAAATACAGTTGGAAGCGGAAGTGGCTACCATATAAAATTAAAACAAAAAGGACATAATAAAGATCACATCAGTGGATAGATCATTGATAAAGTCCCTGACGGATCTTTCAAAGTGTCCAAAGCACAAACTGAGATATAGCCAAAGGTAACTTTGGCAGTGCAGCTGCTTCATAGGACCAAGCCAACAACCCACTCCAACTAATAGAATCAAGAAATGACATAAATTTCACTCATTGAAAGATTATGGTTGTATATACTATAAAGTACATAGAAGGAATGGATACTTCCCAGCTATTCCTGCCAAAATATCAATATCCAAATATACATCAGATATTTGATTAGAATCTCAATAAAAGTATTCTATGCTACTAGATTTATGTCATAGATATGTATCTATCATCTATAGTCAACAAACTCTAATGACATTCGAATTCAGACAAAATGGAATAATAATAAAGCAGGAGTACAAGTGAAAGATTGGTTGATCAAACATATATCCTTCTGACAAAAAACACTATTGTCATTATACATACCACAAAATTGTCATTTTGTTGCTTCAAATTCATATAAACTCTATGTTGTATACAGAACATGCTGTATATTTTCACATCCACCATCTCATGACAGCGTTTACAGAAGTTTTTCTGAATGGTATGTTTTCTCACATGGAAAATTCATTATAAAAAAGGCACAACAAAGTGTTTCATGTCCCATCCTGCATCTCCCTTAATTACAGCATGCTTTTTCCATGGGAACATGATTTGGTTATTTCATGTCCCAATATGCATTTTCCTTCATTGGGTATTGACTGAACAACTTCATAGCTTCTGTAACAGGTTATCTTGGTCGAAGACATGAAGACGTCTACCTTAGAATATCTCTTTGAAGACTGTATCTTGCAAAAAAAGGAGGGCATTGAGGGAAAAAAACAAATCGTTGGGGTTAGTTGGGGAATGATGTCCTCCTTTTTGGCCCAACATTTCATCTTAGTTGAAGCCTCTTGCTTGTTTGTCATTATTTTATGTCTTAGAGCTAAGTCCCCGACCATTTTGTGGGTGACAAGCAATAATTTAATTTGCAAGTCACTTTTGAAAGGTAGGATTTGAAATTAGAAAAAGAAGGAGGATGCTCCTGTTATTACATATATATTGCAGCTGGGATACCATGATGCAGCATGCAGATTGATCTCTTTATTTTTCCAAGCTTTTCATTCAGATGGGGTTTCAGGATGGATCATTATTTCCTAAGCCATTCAAATTTCAAAGCCTTTGTTCAGCAGCAGTTTCAGATTGTTTCCTTGCCAGGACTGAGATCCCCTTGTCCATTGAGATGATTTCAGTGGTGACCTAGTTCAATCGAGCAGAGTAGCAGATATGGTACACACAGTTACAGATGGGCATATCAGATGGAGACAGGTATGTAGTGAGATCAGGTGTAAGGCTCCTTGTTTGGATTTTGCTCTTTAATGTATGCTAAAAACCTAAGCTTGTTATGTTAGGATGATCATGGTGACCTGTGCTTATAGTACATATGTACTAACGCTTAAACCTGTGTTGCAAATGATTAAAGAGTCTAAAGTTGAAGACTATTGCTTATGCCACACTTTACACAATTTTTAAACCTTAGTGCTTTGCTGGTTCCATGTGTCACTTGTCCCCATTGTTGAAATTTAAGGGTTAGCGGTGTTTTAATACAAGTAATAAACTTAAATGCATGAACATATAAATTCAGATTCAGAAAGTGCTGCTAATAAAATTTAAACTGTAATAAAACAAAAAACATAATTTTCATCTCTTTCAACTTAACGCTCCATTAGTCGTTGCGTTAACGTTGGTCCTCGAGAATCATCAAATGCCATATATAATAAAATAAAGTGTAAAAAATATCAGCAGTAAAGAATCATAACCAATATTCAAATCAGCCTTATACTCAGATACCTTATGTTGATCTTGTCACCGAAGGGACAAGTCAGCTAGCAAACAATTTACAAACCTTGAGAGAGAACCAAAGAGGGTTAAAGCAGAAGCATACTAACCCAGACTTCTTAGTCAACAAGCACAGTCATACTCAGTAAAGTCATGTTGACTAAGGACACATAGTCATACTAAGTATGAAACACATGGTCATATTGAGGAACTCACAGTCCACGTTGGAAGAGAGACTAAAGGTCATGTTGGAAGACTCACATTTCACACAGAAGAGATAATCATGGTCAAGCTGGAAAACAAACCACAGTCCATGCTGAATGATAAACTCCTGGGCACGCTGATAGACAACCCTCAGTTCAAGCTAAAGGGTAAACTGATGGTCACGCTGATAGACAACCCACAGTTCAAGCTGAAGGGTAAACTCATGAACACGCTGGAAAACAACTCTGAGTCCAACGCTAAAGGATAGATCTATGGTCACGCTAGAAGCCAACTCATAGTCCACGTTGTGAAGACTCGGGCAAAGTCACGGTCAAGACCACATGGAGGAACCCATAGAAGATGGGCCACGGACAAGCTAGGAAAAACGGACCCGGTCCAGTCAAGAGCAAAATGTGAAGCCACGGAATAACCAAGCACACAAACAGAGAGCAGAGGGAACCCGGTCCAGCAAGAAGCCACGGAAGACCATTCACAAGAAATGTGGACCACGCGAAGACTTAGCAGAGAGCTCAGTCACCCGAAAGCAGGGAGCCCAATCATGCAAGCAGATAGACCCATGGGATAGAACCACGGTGGTGCTGCAATCGCGAGAAGGAGAAGTAGGTGGGATACAATCAAGCTGGCGGAGTAGAGACACCGCGGATGGGGCAGACCCTGCGGGCAGAACATTCACACATGGACAGTCACATGATTGCAGCAATAGTTGCAAGGAGTCAGGCTGCAGAGAACAGTGATCAATCAAGAGCAGGAGAAGCAAAGAGTCATGCATGGGGTAGAAAAGCCATCACGCATGGAACAAGCAAACACGGGAGAACCAATCATGCGGGGTCACATTAAGCCAGTCACACGAAGAGAAAGGGATCGCGGGTGCAAGAGAAAAGGATCTGGTCAAGCTCCACGGCCTGCAAGGATGATGCACAAGAGAGACACAGGGGTAGGAAATTATAACTTTGTCTTAACCTCAAGATAGGGTAAGATAAAGGTCCAAAGGTTATATAACCATAGGATATATAATCATAAAGTAAATGGTAGCCTTAAATGGTCAAAGGTTTTATAAATAGAACCATCAAAGGTTTTATAAATAAAACCATAAAGTAAAGTGTACCAAAATAAAACCCATAAGGCAAGGGTACACACACAATAAGAGCGCTAGGACCAAGTAGGATAAGGGACCATGAGTCAATCAAAGAGGGCCACAATAAGAACAACCCACAAACTCGAGGTGAACCATATAAGGTGGACAAACAACTTTTTTAAAACAACAAGACCAGTAAACTTTTTTCTCCCTCAAGGTACATTGTTTTATATATTTTTGTCATCATTGTATCAGGGGAAGATCCAAACGGATGGTACGATCCTTTTGTCCTTAACGCTACTCCTAAGAGTTAAATGCTAGTGACATCATCAAGGGGTGGCCAGTCCCTCGAGAAGCAGCCTAGCAATAACCGATTAGGAGAGGGGACATCACACATTATTATATTCCATTCTTAAAGAATGGCTTTCAGCCCTAGGATAGTTTCAATCTCACATTGAATCATGTTGATCAACCCCTGGACCCTGACCGAATCCTCCATTCTCTCGGATAATGGTTCTCAATACTAAGCTGAGCTTTAGTCTCACACTGAAAGTTGATCAACTACCTGCAGGACCTACTTGGACATCGAGTCCATGGTCCCAGACCAAAATATATCTCTACCTCTACCTACAGGCTCTACTTAAACATCGCGTCCCTGGTCCCAAACCAGAATACCCTAGAGGCATATAGGGGCCCTAGCCACATGCTAGGGGCTTTGCCATGGCATCAACCTGCTTGGTCCCAGACCAAAAACCCCAAGAGACTACTGGGGCCATAGAGTACCTTCTAGGGTCTTACTCTGCCCTAGTTAACTAACAAGGTACCATCCTCCCTAATAATGTGTCTCGCAGCTGCACTAACTTTAACACTCCCTCTCATCAAGAGAGGCATTCTCAGCAACACTAAGCTTGTCTCGAAGGTGCTTAGACTTTGATAGAGGCTTAGTCAACACATCAGTAAACTTGTCTACTTAACAAAGCAGACTACAGCATGTCCCGGACATGGTTAACGCTCCTCTTGATGTGTACCTACCTGTCATAAAGCACAGGGTTTTTTGAGAGCTTGATCTTTTATAGATCAACTTGGAATTTGTAACTGAGTTCCAGCTGAGAACCACTTTTCGTATGTCACTTGACATCTTCCAAACCTGATGTCCGGTTACCACCTCTAAAATAGTGACGTGGCTCATCTAAGATATCAAACTAGAGCAATCATGAACCTCTCAATAGGTTACTCAAAGAGATCAACTGAAGATTCCCTGACCTCCTCCCTCTACTCATCTAAGAGAGATAACTCATGGATTGGCCTTACTTCCATGTCTATATAATTGGGCAGAGTTCTTCCTTCAGGGGAGAATACAACTTTTCTTTGCAATCCCATTTTGTTGGGGGATTGAGGAACACTTTTGGCTCCCTCTTGATCTCTGAACTTACCAGTGTTCCATTCTATCGATAACAAATGCCCGGTAGCTTCTCTGGAAGATGACCATCCAACATAATTGATTCTGCAATTGTGGAGCCTCTTGCTCCCTCTGTACATGAGCACTCAGCTCCCTCTTGAGTTGTACAATTAAATTATAACCAGAATCTGCAAGCATTACTTGTCACATCATCCTCCTTTATAAGTTAAGATTGAATGTCATCAATTTCACATACTAACATGATTTTATCATTCATATATGTATACTGCAGGTATCTTAAAGCTATCACGAGAAAATCCACATATTATGATAATACTAAGAGTCAACATGAGTTGAGATAAGAAGTCCTCCCTATATTTGCCCTTATGCACAAATATGTACCCATAGAGGTATCAACATTATATCATCTTCATGCAAGAGTATACATTCATTGTCACCATTTCGATCATGATCCTAGACATGAGATAAAGCTCTAAGCTTCACATTGATTAAAGCATCATAAGCAATGGTTAAGCATTCTATGCCACTCTCCTTTGAGCATGCACTTCTTAAATGATTCCATGTATCATCATACAACATAATCCAGGATATTTAAATGATAATAAATTCTTCCTTATGCCAACAATCCTTGATCACATTTATCAATGAGTCATAAAACTCTTTTGTACTATAAGGCATCATAATTAAGTGGGCTTTCTTACTTGTCATTAACATACCTCCTTAATGGGCCATCATGTTCATAAACTATCAAATCCATTTTCTGATAACACTTGTTAGTACTAAAACACATCTCTTGTTCAATTGTTATTGATCTATTTAATCTGATATGTAAGTATCGGATCTCTTGCAGGTTAATAAACTCCTTCAGCCAAGATCTATAAAGTTCAAATCCAACAAGTCAAGTCCTTACTGTTACTTTGGCAACCCTTACATTAGGATCATGTAGACTCTGTTACCCTCAAGACAAAGTTAGCTACAGTCTACGCTCTGATACCATGTTGAAATTTAAGGGTTAGAGGTGTTTTAATAGAAGTAATAAACTTAAATGCATGAACATATAAATTCAGATTCAGCAAAGTGCCGCTAATAAAATTTAAACTGTAATAAAACAAAAACATAATTTTCATCTCATTCAATTTAACACTCCATTAGTCATTGCGTTAACGTTGGTCCTCGAGAATCATCAAATGTCGTCTATAAAAAAATTATGTGCAAAAAATATCAGCAATAAAGAATCATAACCAATATCCGAATCAGCCTTATACTCAAATACCTTAGGTTGATCTTGTCATCGAAGGAACAAGTCAACTAGCAAACAATTTACGTACCTTGAGAGAGAACTGCTATCCAACTTTTTGTACCATAAGTTGGGTTACCTAAGGAGCCGCCAGTTGAATGACTTGTTCAAAGTCTGATTCCAGTGTATCAGTTGATCCGTCTGCTTGTCTAGCCAATATTGGCTAGTCACTTTTTTATTTGAATAATTTTGACCATGGCCCCGCGGGGTTTGTAATAAAATGTGCTAGTAGGATAATTTTGAGTGGTTCGGTCTCCTAAGACGTGGAATCGCAAATAGGGTATTCCAGGGAGTTTTTTGCCCCTGACAATTATGCTTTGCCTTCAGCCGAGTATAAT
>LPNX010434271.1:200079-269110 GCA_001517045.1 Pseudotsuga menziesii
TTTCTGCTGCTGGTGTGCAATCGGCGGACAACAAGAACCAAAGAGGGTTAAAGCAAAAGCATATTGACCCAGACTTCTTAGTGAACTAGCACAATCATACTCAGTACAATCATGCTGACTAAGGACATACAGTCATACTGAGTATAAAACACATGGTCATATTGAGGAACTCATAGTCCGTGCTGGAAGAGAGACTAAAGGTCATGCTGGAAGACTCACATTTCACACAGAAGAAATAATCATGGTCAAGCTGGAAAACAAACTGCAGTCCATGCTGAATGATAAACTCATGGACACGTTGATAAACAACCCACAGTTCAAGCTGAAGGGTAAACTCATGGTCACGCTAATAGAAAACCCTCAGTTCAAGCTGAAAGGTAAACTCATGGTCACGCTGATAGACAACCCAAAGTTCAAGCTGAAGGGTAAACTCATGAACACGCTAGAAGACAACTCTCAGTCCACGCTGGAAGATAGATCTGTGGACATGCTAGAAGCCAACTCACAGTGCACGCTGTGAAGACTCGAGCAGAGTCATGGTCAAGACCACATGGAGGAACCGACAGAAGATGGGCCACGAACAAGCTAGGAAAAACGGACCCGGTCCAGTCACAAGCATAATGTGAAGCCACAGATTAACCAAGCACACAAACAAAGGGCAGAGGGAACCCGATCCAGCAAGAAGCCACAGAAGACCACTCACGAGAAAGGTAGACCACGCAAAGACTCACTGGAGAGCTCAATCACCCGAAAGCAGGGAGCCCAGTCACACAAGTGGACAGACCCATGGGATAGGGCCACGGTGGTGCTGCAATCACGAGAAGGAGAAGCAGGCGGGATATAGTCAAGCTGGTGGAGTAGAGACACCGTAAATGGCGCAGACCCTGCGGGGCAAAACATTGACACATCGATAGTCACGTGATTGCAATAGCAGTTGCAAGGAGTCACGCTAGAGAAAACGGTGATCAAGCCATAGCAGGAAGAGAACGGAGTCACGTGTGGGGCATAAGAGCCATCACGCACGAAACAAGCAAACACGGGAGAACCAATCATGCAGGGTCACAATAAGCCAATGACGCGAAAAGAAAGGAATCACGAGTGCAACAGAAAAGGATCCGATCAAGCTCCACGGTCTGCAAGGATGATGTCCAATGGTCCAAACAATAAAGTGAATTTAAAAAAATCCAAAGGTTATATAATCATAAAGTAAATGGTAACCTTAAATAGTCAAAGGTTTTATAAATAGAACCATCAAAGGTTTTATAAATAAAACCATAAAGTAAAGTGTACCAAAAATAAAACTCTTAAGGCAAGGGTATACACACAATAAGAGCGTTAAGACCAAGTAGGATAAGGGACCATGAGTCAATCAAAGAGGGCCACAATAAGAACAACCCACAAACCCACAAAATCAAGGTGAACCATATAAGGTGGACAAACAACTTCTTTAGGACCAGTAAGACCAGTAAACTTTTCTCTCTCAAGGTACATTGTTTTATATATTTTTGTCATCACTGTATAAGGGGAAGATCCAAATGGATGGTACGATCCTTTTGTCCTTAACACTGTTCCTAAGGGTTAGATGCTAGCGACATCATCAAGGGGTGGCCAATCCCTTGAGAAGAAACCTAGCAATAACCGATTAGGAGAGGGGACATCACACATCATTATATTCCATTCTTAAATAATGGCTTTCAGCCCTAGGGTGAGTTTCAGTCTCACATTAAATCATGTTGATCAACCCCTGGACCATGACAGAGTACTCCATTATCTCGGAGAATGGTTCTCAGTACTAAGTTGAGCTCCAGTCTCACATTGAAAGGCTTCAGTCTCACACTGAAAGTTGATCAACTACCTACAAGACCTACTTGGACATCATGTCCCTGGTCCCAGACCAGAATATATCTCTACCTCTAACTGCAAGCTCTACTTGGACATCGCGTCCCTGGTCCCAGACCAGAATACCCTAGAGGCATATAAGGGCCCTAGCCAGATCCTAGGCGTGTTGCAATGGCATCAACCTGCTTGGTCCCAGACCAAAAACCCTAGGAGACTACTGGGGGCCCTAGGGTACCTTCTAGGGTCTTACTCTGCCCTAGTTAACTAACTAGGGTACCATCCTCCTTGAGAATGGATCTCGCAACTGCACTAACTTTAACACCCATCCATCTAGTTCATCCATAATTGTTTTTCTCCCATGACCTGTGTTGATTGAGAGTTGTGAGATTGAAAATATTTTCCTCATCTTGATCACTCTCCATGATAGACTCCATGTTCTGTGTCTCTAGCTATGAAGTATGTGGCTTGGGCAGTGTGGTTAAGTTCATTGGATGGTTTTCCTTTAGTCCTCAAAACAAGTGTTCCACCCAACAGTGTCTTTAGACACTAAAGCATCGAAACGCATAAATGTTATATCTAAATGATGCAAAATATAAATGTTATAAATTAGTCAGTGGCCAAAGGATGAGCACTCATTCCTTGTATAATGTTAGGCTCATTTACCCCCCACAAGGGTAACAGGGTGAGCCAAACCCATCAAGGCAATAGATGCTCATTGGCAGAGGTGCTAGGCCTTAGTCATTTACTGGAGCCCGGAAGGCTTCCCAAGGCAAATGCCTTTGGAGGCTGGCTATTATCTTATGTGAAATTAAATGTTTTTGAAAAAGTCAATGGTCAAAGGATGAGCACTCACTGCTTGTATAGTGTTCGGCTCATTTATCCCTACAGGGAAACAGGGTAAGACTAGCCTACAAAGGTTTTGTCTTTGTCATTTTTTGGAGGCCTAGAAAGCTCTATAGGGCACCTTCCTTTGAAGGTTGGCTAGTGTTCCAAATTGTCAAATCTGTTATATGGAAACTTGCAAGAGCCTGAAGAAAACAAGCCCAAGTACTTTATCCATTTTTGAGACACCACCATCCCTTATTGCTATTTGTCATGCATATGTCATTTTGGTTGTGTATTTGTCATCAGTCGAAGAGATCACATGGTCAAATCCAACTAGAGTTCATCACGCTTTACTTAGCCTTGCTTCCATCTTCACCAAGCATTAGCAAATTGTATAAAATTTGTATGGCATACACAAGAGACTTCTAAAAGATTCAATGATTTTTCGAAGACACAGGTATATCTTACTGGTTATTATTATCATAGTAGAAAAAATCGGCATCGGCAAAAAATTGGCGAGGGTCCAAAAAACATCTTCTCAGCAACATCGGCGAAAAAATCGGCAAAAATCGGCAAACCGTGACAAGCATTAAAAAATGAAAATTTTGTACTTCAATAGGGTCAAAATTTCCTTACCGATTTTTTCCCCTATTTGCCGATTTTTCCGGATCTTTCCCGATTTTTTGCCGATTTTTCGCGATGTCCAATTTTTTGAAAAAATCGTGATTTTTCAAGACATCGCCGAAAAATCAGCGATTTTTTCCACTAGGATTATTATTATTATTGTCACCATGATTCTGAATGAGATTATTTAAGTTGGGTCTTAATATACATCTTGGAGCAGTTCTTACCTTGGATTCCTGCAAATTCAGCTCAATTCAACATCTCACCTTTAGTTTGGGTATTTTGACCTGGTCAACCCAATTGACCAAGTCAAACACATTTCCCAAGGAAGTGGCTAAAAATTTGACAACGCTTATATTTACTCCAAACATGCCCAAGACCAATACTGCAATTCCAGTTTTCAAAGTTTTGCCTCATATTGCATTATCAGTGATTAATATCACTTTATTATTGGTCAGATTAAATTATTATTGCAGTGATTTTGATTCTCCTATAGCACTACAATGTTCCAAGGGGTATGCGTAATCACTTATACCATTCTACTATGTCTCCAAATACTCCTGCGCAGTTAGTTTGCCCCAGTTCTCATCTTGAATGAAGATATGATGAGTTTTATGATTTTCAGAGGTTGTATCATCATAAAATGAACTAGGAAATCAGTGGGGAAATCGATTTGGCTTGTGTGGTCAAGGAAATCGAATGGAAATTTATCAAGATGATGTATTATAGCTCTTCGGACACCTATACTCCAGTTTCAGCCATCAGTTTGATCGACATTATTTATTTTGGCTCATCCAGGGAGGACGTCCCCCAAGGGGCGCCTCTCACCTTGGCTATATGATGTATCACGTTGTTATATCTTATGATTTGATGTTGTAATGGGGCCTAGGGAGAATTAAGCCCCTAAGGTGACCCGCTTTGATATATTACCGTGTTATCTTATGTTTTGACTTAGACAAGGCATCATTGGGCAAAAGTGTGCCCCCCTTGATCTAGTCAATTTGATCCATGTAAAAGTAATCTCCACCGTTAACGATGTTATAATCTCAACCGTCGGATGTAAAAGAAAGTTAGGGTTTGTGTCTCTCAAAAGCTATATAAAGGAGAGACCCCCATCATTGTATCCCATCGAGAAATTTGGCACCATTGACTCTTGAAGAATAATAGAGAGATTTTTCTAGGATCTCTTGTCTTATGTGGATGATTAAAGAATGTTCTTTATGATTGATTGATGTTATTTCTCATTTGCATTGGAATATCGTGGTGAATATCTCTTGCATATTTTGGATCCATAATTTTTACTTGCAGGGAAGGAGGCGATTTGACAGGGGCACACTGGCTGGGGAAACCTCTTCGCATCTCTCAAATCGTTGTGTTAATAGGGAGTGGTTTTATCTTACGATCAATCATTTCTCTTATCTTTTATCTTCGTAATTGCATTTGTCATTTTTCTTTCCAATCTCATTGTTGTGTATTTGGCTTGGCAAGAGAGAAGGCGCATCTGTGGGTTCCTGGGCGACTTTGATAGAGTTGGATCTTCACCATCATTCCACTTGATCTGTGTGGGAATAGTCTTCATGACTCTGGCATTCATCTTCAGAAACATCGAGTAAGTTCTTCTAGGTAAGATCTATCCTTATTCTTTGTATCTAATTGGGGTTGCATTTTCGTTTCACAACAAAACCCTCACTTAAACCCTCATCCTTTAGTTTAGTAGGTTCTAGTTTGCGGCGGTTAATAAAACTTAAAACCCACTTTGGAATAATCACAAAACCCCTAAGTCTAAATTTTCACAATCACCATACTCCATTTGCCCATCTAACACATTGGTCTGCTTCTTAGGCAAAGACGCCCTCCTTGGGAAGAGTGGATATTTCCAGATATGCAAATTGTGTATTGTTAGTTTCACCTCCAATCACCTTATCTAACACCTATCAATCAATCCAAGTGTCTGATTTCACTTAATTTTCCTATTTACCCCTAGATCCAGTTTCCATGCTTAAAGCCCTAGGGTAAATTGGGCATTTTCACACAGACACTCGAAATCTCTTAGTAATTGTACAATACTCTAATTAAATATAATACGAAGAGATTTAATCAATATTTCTCGGGTCATCGACTTGCTTTCTTTTTTTAGGGTTATCTTGGTTATAGGGACGCCCCCTAGGCTTAGTATTTTCACTGAGTCTAAAGTGTCGGTATCCTAGACTGGCGTGACATCTAAGTTCTTTCAGAGGTCTTGGATATCGTAGGTCACGACTTTAGTTGCCTTTCCCTCTGCCATCCTAGATAGGATCACCCTACGGGACAACTACAAGATTCGTGATAATAGCTCCCTATAAATAGAGTAGTTACCTCTTCATTTGTAACAATCATCAAGCGAGAACATGGGTATACATGAGCTCTCAAGTGTAGCACACTCTCTTGGCATGTTTCTCTTGGATTACAGGATGATTTGTGCCATGTGGATGATTTAGGCAATGTTATCAAAACCAGAACGGTGGTCAAACCAGCTAACCCCAAGACTTGGAACCAAATTGAAACCAGACAAAAACTGGGAAAAAAACCGATTGAGCAAAAATACATAAAATATTCATATTTCAATTAAGAAAAGAAAATATGTGTGTGTGTGTGTGTGTGTGTGTGTGTGCATCCATGTGAATTCAAACCATTATACACAAATTTAAAATTTAAAATATCTCTACATCTTTATTTGAAAAAATACAAAAAAAATATTATATTCCAAAAATCCCTAAAAATCAAATATTAGAAAAATCCAAAAAAATATTTTGGTGGTGAAGAATCTAATCCATCAAAAGTGAATCACTGCATTGATTTTGTGGCCGATTCTCAAGGGTGTCCCCTCTTGATGGCTAGTTTATGAGATCTAACGGTGTGTGCAAGTTATGGTGTGTTTTTCAGATCTGATTTTCACAAGCACAGCCATCCAATTTCAAGTTAAGGGCCATACAAGCTAAGGACAAAGTCTCCTACTAACCCTAGTTAATTAGGACCCCATCTAGCATATGTATTTGGTGTTCTTATAATCTCTAGGGGTTGTTATAGCACAAACTAGGTCTGTAATTCCATTTGCAGCCACAATTTGGTCCGTTTTTCAAGATCTATGGATTGTTGGGAAGCATCTCCAAGGTTCCTAGCGTCCCAAGACACTAATGGCAATTTGGCACCTCACTGACACGTTCAGCAGGGATGATAGGGCTGTTAAATGCCCTCAACCAGATCTGGTTAGTCATTTCCAGATGTGTTCTACTCATCAGTTGGCTGCCCTAAAGGTATGATTTCAACCCCTCTCTATTTGGCACACATTCCTAGGTAAGTTGCCTTTATGTTAACTGGTTTTTTTCTATTTTCGAGGCACATTTCGCTGGTTGTCCTTTCATAACAGATACAAGCTTTTATCCATCTCCTATAATAAGTTATCTTAACTCCTACCCTCTTTGACTCCATAACACACTGATCTTTGTTAAGAAATTGCTCATGAAGCATTTTGCAGGTATACCCCACATATATTAGGGACTCCCCCTTAATCTATGGGAGTTGGTCTAAAGTGTGAGGAGTTTGTGCTGTAGTGACATTGGGCACAATTCCTTTTATGCTTACCCTTGTAGAACCACGATTCAAGACTTTCATTAGGGTGCTAATCTGAGCGGTAACACAACACAACAAAAAAAAATTGAAGATCGGCCATATGGATCAAGTCATACGATTGTATGGCCACCATTCGACCGCCAAGAATAAATTGCCTCGCACATGAAAATGTCTGTACAGGAATGAGGAAAGACAATTGCCATGCTCTAGGGCGATTCAGTCATAAAGCCTATGCAAAAACCACATTCCAACAAAAATTTAGCCATCGTACAACTTTGACAGATCATACAACCACCAATTAGCATGTAGGTGTACAAAAGTCACCGTACAGAAATTGCAGCAGTTGTACAAGTACATCGATCTATAATCTGTACGGTAGCCAATAAATTGGTGTCAAAGCTCAGTTAGAGCCACGAAGTCTGAGACGGCAGATATGGATCAAGGGATCACTAGTGTAACATATCGAAGAGTTGAAAAGTTTTCTGCAAAACTAGGTTTTATTTCATTTTTATTACGAAAAAAAGTCAATAATTTTGTGGAACTCTTAAGTTCAAGGTCCTAACACAAGAAAAAAAAATCAAGGCTCAGTCATATGGATCAATCCTTACAACTATATGACCACCATTCAGTGGCCAAGAATAAATTGGACCACACATTAAATTGTTCGTACAACAGTGAAAAAAGATAGCCACCATTCTCTACAAGGATTCAGCTGTACAAACCTATACGAAAACTACCTTCCAACAAAAATTTAGCTATCATACAACTGCCAATTGGCATGTGGTTGTAGGAAAGTAATTGTACAAAAGTACCCATACAGAAATTGCAATGACTATACAAGGCCATCGATCTATAATCTATATGGTAGCCAATAAATCTATATCACTATACAAATCTTATAGAACCATATGAACAACACAGTAAAATCCAATTTGATAATTAGGTGAAGTGGGTCCTTCTCAAAGGTTAAGTGGATGTCAACTCAGCTTAGAGTGAGGATTTGTCACATGTTTTGGGCTCCACTAGATAGATATTTTGAGGGAAAATTTGCCCAAGGAGGGAAAATTTCAGCATGAGAAATCATCTCACATGGTCCATTAAATCCACCTCATCCATTCAACATTGATGAGGCAGCATCCATACATTTTCTATGGAATTTTTGACACTTTCGCATCTTTACTTGGCCCACTCATGTTCCATCTCAGCCAAGTGCACCCCACATGAGGAGGGCGACTTGGCCAATTGTACAATCAACATTTTATGATGTAATATGAGCCTTTGATTTGCAAAAGAGACTCAAATGAAGATCTCAGACTTTGAGCTCTTTAGATTAGGGATTTTGCTCTCCACTTGAGTTATAAAAGAGAGAGCAACTCATTTGTAATGGAGGCAGTTTTGAGAATAATAGAAAAGTTCTGAATTTGTTGAGTTTATCTCCTGTGTTCATGGTGTTTATGCTTGGATGTTGGCTCTTGCTTTCCTCTACTATTTTGTGCACGAGATCTTATTCAATCTGAGGTAATATTGTTGATGTTTATTTATGTGTAAGTCTGAAAATTGCAACTGTTGTCATACTTTGAAATTTTTTGGTAAGAAACATAGCTCTGAAATCTATTGCATTTGCCTTCCTTTCTGGGTTTTGTTCCTCTCCGCTTATACATTCATTTTCTAACTAGTTTGCTGATTTTTACTAAGTTTTGGAACTTCTAATCAACTTCTATCGTCGGGGTTTACCTAGTTTTGCAAGTTGGAGAAGTGCAGGATTTGAAAGAGTGCCTCAGTAGGGTCGAAATTATATGATTGCTCAAGGGTCTCTGTGGTTCGTGGTCTCATCTTCATGCCAGTCAGCCAGGAGGGGTGAATCGCTATTGAATTTTAGTGTGCGCATATATTCTTTAACATTGCAGACTGTAAGATAGATAACAATAAGACAAGTGCAGTAGATAATCAAGCATCAACACAAATGAACACCAAATGTTTTCAAGGGCAAACCTTTAAAGGAAAAAAACCCCAAAAGTATTAGTAATTCATCCATTAAATGAGATGACTGAGTTTGTAGCAGTAATAAGAAAAATCTCAGAATTCTGAGATGAATGTTTTTCCACAAATTTGTCAAACCCTAGCAGGCTTGAACAGCAATTTCAAACCCTATCAGACATTGACCGAAACCTGCCACGTGGAGGAAGAAGACCAACTGCCTGGAACACTTCTTCTGCTGCCCGGAAAAAATGCAGACCTTGTCTACTGCCCGAATTTCCTCTCAGCTGCCCGAGACTGTCCAGAACTTGCCTGCTACTGCCCGGTCCAAAATTGAGCTGCCCAGATCAAAATTGATCCAGATGGAGATCGGTGGCCACCCACCTATTCCACTGGCTCAAAACAATTGTCCATTGTGGCAGTTTCCTAGTTATTTTTCGGCAGTTTTTCGAGTCCTAAACTTCCGAGGCCGTTTTGAGGCCTTAAATGACGTTTTTTGGAGATTCGGGGCCAAATGGTTGCCATCGGCATGCATTTGGCCGACCAAAAGTTGTAAATCTTAGACAGACCTTTCCAACGAGCTATCGAACGCCCAAATCGGAGATCCTATGCAAAAGTTATGACCCCGGGAAGTTGACTGTTCAACTTACCACCTTGGGGCCGCAAACTTTATGACTGTTCATCTTCTAGGGTTACGTTTTGGGACTTTTGGGGTTCTCACCTCATTATTATTATAAATAGGCCCCTTTGGCCTCATTTTGTAGGAAGCTTGGCACGAATGAGCGTAGCAGACACATCTCTTCTCAGAGATAGCTACCACCATTCTAGCAATTGTATTACAGTATGTTCTATTTCTGCCATTTAATAGAATATGTGTTTACTGTATCTCTATTATCTTTGCAAAATGTCTGTTATTATGATTTTGTATATGTTCTTTCATTTCGTTCACGCATAAATCCGGATCAGTGGTATCAGAACAATCTGCTCTTTGACTGTTTCTCAGTGCATGTCCCCGACGAGGTCCGAGTACAGAGAGTTTAGTCTTGAACTATTTTCACTCGATCATTCTCGCCATCCCAAACGACCTCCCATGGCGGAAGAAAAGAGAGACAACGAAGCAGGAGATCCTATCAAGTCGCTGCTCGAGGAAGCCCTCGAGCGACAGAGGAACGAGATGATGGACAGTTTCGCCCAAATCCTTCAGCGAATGCCGGCAATGGCAAGTGCATCTTCAACAAGCAGCCGGTTCGGGGATGCAACTCCCTTTAAGGTACAAGTTAACTTTGATATTCCTTTATTTGAAGGCAATATTGATGCAGATGCCCTGGATAATTGGTTGAATGTTCTTGAAGGGTATTTCTCTGTCCACAATTTTTTCGATAGAGAAAAGATCACCTTTGCGCTCCTTAAGGCAGTCCCCCATGTCCAAAATTGGTGGGGTACTTATTGTGAGCAAAACTCATCAGACGAGTCTGGAATGTTTGAAATAAATCCCACTTGGGACTCTTTCATAGATGCCATCAGGGAACAGTATTACCCTATGGGAAACTATGATGACCAGTACACAAAATGGACCATTCTGTGTCAAGAAAGGGACCAGACGGTGTCGGAGTACACCAACAAATTTCATACCCTGCGGACAAAGCTGAGTATCAAAGACTCCGAGCGGCACCTAATCTTGAAATATCGCAGTGGTCTACATCGGTACATCCAAACTGAGATGGACTTCCTCGACATCTCTTCACTTGGATCTGCCTATCGGTATGCTGTCAAAATCGAGGAGAAATTTCGACAAAAGAACAAGCGAGACTCTGGACCTGTGAATCCACCGCGGAAGCAAGGCAAGGGATACCCTGGCCCGCAGAACACCGCAAAAGAAAACGACAACCAGTCCCCGCCACAAGCAAAGAAGGGAGATCGAAAGACAAAGAAGGACACTGGTAAGTGGTGCGAATTTCATAAAAGCCCTTGGCACAACACTGATGAATGTCGCTCAAAACAGTCATTAGTGGCTGAGATCAAATCTTTAGAATCAGATCCTGATTCTGATTCTGAACCCAATGCCACAGCCGCACACAATGGGAGGCAGATCATTGATGCAGACCCCACTGCCACTGTTGCTACCGCACAGATTCAAGTAAAGGATCCTAAAGAGTTAGAGGCAGAGGAGCGCCTATTCCACTCGCAGATGTGGGTGAAGGGGATGCCTCTACATTTTGTTGTTGACAACGGCAGCCAAAAGAACCTGATCTCAGCAAAAGTCGTCAAGAGATTGGAGCTTCCAACAACACCACACCCGCAACCTTACAAAATCGGTTGGCTAAGCCAAGGACGAGGTATCCGCATTACTCAGCAATGCCTCCTACCATATGGCATCAAGCCTTTCCAAGACGAGGTACTGTGTGATGTGGCCCCACTTGAAGTCTGTGATGTTCTTTTAGGACAACCATATATGTGGAAGCGTCATGCTGTATATGAGTCACGGCCTCGCAGTGTCATTGTCACTTTGGGAGGACAACTCTACCGGATCCCAGAGACAGTTGCACCTACTACAGTCTCGCAGGGTAAGAAGATAAGCTCCCACACCAGAAAATTATTCCTCTTCACAATTGCGTCGGAAGGAGAACATAAGATCACAGAGACTTCCAAACCCTCTGAACAAGGTGTCTCTGCTCATCAGACACAAGAAGAAGACAGAGCCATTGTTTCCTCATCTATCCGAGTACCTCTACGATGCAAGGCCACGCATTCAAGGTGCTCATCCAGAAACAAATCATCCAGACAACAATTACAGCCCTCTCGGGATGCCAAAGAAAAGCAGCCTCTTCACTTCAACAAATGTCGCACTAGGAGATCAACTCAACACACTGTTCGAGATATGCTACGGGATTCAACGCAATGGAGACCATTGCTTCCTAAGGAGGGAGGATTGATCCAGATGGAGATCGGTGGCCACCCACCTATTCCACTGGCTCAAAACAATTGTCCATTGTGGCAATTTCCTAGTTATTTTTCGGCAGTTTTTCGAGTCCTAAACTTTCGAGGCCGTTTTGAGGCCTTAAACGACGTTTTTAGGAGATTCGGGGCCAAATGGTTGCCATCGGCATGCATTTGGCCGACCAAAAGTTGTAAAGCTTAGACAGACCTTTCCAACGAGCTATCGAACGCCCAAATCGGATATCGTATGCAAAAGTTATGACCCCGAGAAGTTGACTATTCAACTTACCACCTTGGGGCCGCAAACTTTATGACGGTTCATCTTCTAGGGTTACGTTTTGGGACTTTTGAGGTTCTCACCTCATTATTATTATAAATAGGCCCCTTTGGCCTCATTTTGTAGGAAGCTTGGCACGAATGAGCGTAGCAGACACATCTCTTCTCACAGATAGCTACCACCATTCTAGCAATTGTATTACAGTCTGTTCTATTTCCGCCATTTAATAGAATATGTGTTTACTGTATCTCTATTATCTTTGCAAAATGTCTGTTATTATGATTCTGTATATGTTCTTTCATTTCGTTCACGCATAAATCCGGATCAAAAATAGGGCTGCCTGGATATTCCTGAGGCTGCCTGAAACTTCTCTCCTGCTGCCCGAGATTAAAATGGGGCTGCCCGTATCTTCCTGAGGCTGCCTGAAACTTCTTTCCTTCTGCCCAAGATTACCTTTTGATGCCCGGATCTGTTCTAGTGCTGCCTGGATCCTTCTGTGTACTTCCCAGACGAATTTGGGGCTGCCCGTGAACTGTTTAGGGCTGCCCGAGATGCCTGATGGTTGTTCCATGACCAGCAGAGGCTGACCGAGGGTTGTAAAGGCTGCCCTAGGCTCTGCAGCTGCCCTCCATGTGCTGTTGTAGCAGCCCTAGGGTTTGGTGCTGCCCTCCGTGAGCTTGTTGTGACAGCTTTAAGCCACCAGTGAGGGTAGCAGCCAGCTGCTACAAGATTGTCTGCAATCCAGGTAGGGATCCTAGCTGGCTAAGCCGCCATGCTAGGAGAAGAACAAGATAAAAAAACAAGAACTCAGCCACAAATCCTTCAGTTACCTTCAACGAATTTTCCTCAGTCAAGTTGGAGCAGTCACATAAAGAAATGTTGTGTTGGAGTTGTAGTATGTATGAAATGTTTTGCAAATGACTTTCATTTATAGTCTTTCAATCACTTTAAGTGGTCCCTTACAAATAGGAATATAATAATAGGGTTTTATTCTTTTTCATGTTTACCCTTTTGACTTTGACTTTTAGTGGTACTAGAGACCTTCTTATATTTTTACTTTAGCCTCTTGGTCTTCCTCATGGACCAAGGCGTGGTAAATTTACGAGTGAAAAGGTGGTACGAAGTTCTTGTCCGCATCGGGCAAGGCCTTGCCCTCCGTCCTTATAATATGGGAAATTCTCCTCTCCTTTTAGTCGAGACCTTCTTCCTAAGGACCTCCGGGTCCTTTATAAGAAGCCATTGTTATCAAACAAGACCGTCATTAGTTTGCAAACACCAACATAAAGAGTCTCTAACAGAAGCATTGCATCTTAGTGAGTTGTTCCTTAGTGAGTTAGCCACTATAGTTAGATCTTGGTAATGAATAGCCTCAAGTAGGTCCTTCATGTGTTCTGTGGTCCAAGCAAGCGATCATAAGGGTTCTTCATGCCCACTCAAAGTACATCATCATAAATAAAGAGAAATACTAATTCTTTTAACTTGAACTCCTTGTGCCACCAAGATCGGGTGCTAGGTGTCTTAACCAAGGGTAGCTAATCCCTGGAGAAGATCACAGAGCCCATAGATCAAGGATAGGAGTGCATCACGTGCCCAAACCCGATCTAGGGCTTATAGTGATAACCTGGTAACTAACCAAGCGCCTCCATTCTCCCGGAGAATGGCTCTCATCCTAGGTTGAGTCCCTCAGTCCTAGATTGGTTCAAATTCCTAGTAACTAACTAGGTGCCTCAATTCAAAGAATAGCCACTTAGCTCTAGGTTGAGTCCCCTAGTACTAGACCGGTTCAAGCTCCTGGTAACTAACCAGGTGCCTCCATTCAAAGAATGGCAACTCAGCTCTAGGTTGAGTCCCCTGGTCCTAGACTATATCAATATTCCCGATAACTGACCAGGTGCCTCTATTCAAAGAATGGCCACTCAACTCTAAGCTGAGTCCCCTAGTATTAGATTGGTACAAGTTCTTGGTAACTGACCAGGTGCCTCCATTCTCCAAGAGAATAGCTCTCGATGATGCTTAGGGAAAATCAACATCGAATCCATAGCCCAACACCAAGGCACCCAGTAAAAGCTTTCTTAATCCCTTCTTCTCCATTTCTCTTAGTATTTGCTTTCACAACTTGTTTAGCCAATAGGATAAATTTGCATCTACTAGGCTATATCATCTTGTTTTCTAGGCACACATCAAAAAATAAGTTACATGTAATAAGATTAAATCTAAATCTATCTTTGCTTGGAAACCCTAGGAAAGGCACTGGAAATTCACATGTTTGCTTAGCATATAGTCTAGTTGTTGTTTGTTTGCCTTAGTGTGCATTTCTTGTTGGAAATTCACAATCAAGAATTATAATAACCAACAAGTTGCTTCTTGTGTTGAGCCATTTTAAACCCCAAAACCAACACCATTATTATCACAAACACTTTTAAATCTAAATACTCACCAAGATAAGACTCTAACTTAATGTTGGTAACATTTCAAACTCAAAACATTAATTAATTGTGACAAACATTTCACATAGTCTAGGCACCTATAATCATTGTAAAGATAATCTTCAAGTTATAACCAGACAAGATATTATTCATTTATCACAATATTCACATTTTAGGGTAGCTTGCACCATTGACTTTCATTTTACAAGAGTTACTTTGACAATATTTCACCTAGGGGGTCTTTCCATCTCCCAAACTTAGAACCCCTTAACTCACCACAGTGTGCCATATTTTAGACCTTTGTTAATTCTTTTAGGCACATTTTCATCCTTAGAAACCAATCAAGTGAAATATTGTGGGAAAGTTGGTAGCTACTGGCGAGTACTTGGAGAAACTTGATTGGGGACACATCTCATGGTTAGTCTGGGTCTACTTGTGTGGACCTAGGAAACCTAAAGAGAGAGTCCCTGCCCGTGTGACACTTAGGGGTAGTGTCCTAAAGTTTTGCCAAGCTAACAGCCAGTTATTCCTTGCAATCCTAGGGCTGCTAGTTTGGTCCACTGCTTCCAAAGGAAGAGTGGAGCCCCTTGCCCATAAAACGGGTAGATGGGATCGATGATTCCTATTATTTATCACTATACTATGTAGTATCTAGATGTCTCATGAATCATGATGATTCATCTCATGAGATACATTTATTTTGATCATTTGATGTGATATTGTATCATTCTATCACAAACAGATTTCAAAATTTTCAGGTTCGTGTCAATATGTGATCATGATGTACCATTTAACAGCTTATGCATCTTATATTAAACTAGCAGCAACAAGGAAGGTCTTCCTGCATGCATGTGTTCTTGCATGCAGAAGACTTAAATTAGGAAGCCAATTGTATTCAATTATTTTTCCTAAGTTTACTTTGGAAAATAACTAAAGTGATCTTATTGTTTATTGACTTTAAGCGAAAGTGAAATTAGGGTTTTCACTTTACCTAAAGTTATAAAAGAGAGATCAATTGGTGGAGAGGACACACAATTGCATTCCAACAGAGACGGAGGAAGAAGTGTGAGAGAGAATTTTGGCGAAGAAGACGGATGAGCACTAACTCAAGAAGGAAGCCCTAAATTGCAGAGGAGAGAGACAAGAGACTTTGGCAGAGGCACACCATACAGCAGCACCGTACAACAACAGGTCGTACAGTAGCAAGCTGCCTTGGGAACAATGCCTTCTCACAGGTTTTTCTTAGTGATTTTTTGGTGTTTTGATTTTGCCATCTAGAGCATAAATCGATTTTCTGATATTGTAAAAGCTCTGTATTTTCTTAATAAAAATATCGTCTCATACTACTGCACCGGTTTTCCCAGCTTGGGTTTGTCTAGGGGTTTCTACCCAAAAAGAATGTGTCGTTTCTATTGATGTGATTGATGTTGTAAATGGTTCTCGGTTTTATATTCCGTTGCATACCGTAAAGAAGTTCATGTGTGGTTATTTCAATTAAATTTAAATATATTGTTTTAGCCCTAGTTGTGCTTTAAAGGAAAATTCACATGGTATCAGAGCTCTGGTGAGCTACAGCTGAGAGATCTGCAGCAACAGTGATAGATCAGGGGCAGATCTATAGGAAGACACAAACCTAGACTTCCAGATCTAGGGTTTGACAGGTACACTTTAGTATGGTCGTGCAGTTCAAAGTTGAGGATAGACTCCAGGGTGCTCAGAACTTTCCTACATGGAAAGAAAGGATCACAAGGATCCTTGACGTCAATGATGCAGAGGAGCACATTGACTCCACGAAGGTTGCACCCACAGATCCGGCAGATTTAGCAGCTTGGAAGAAGATTGATTCCAGAGCCATGTTGATCATCTTGGATGGGGTGAAGAACCACATAGTCCCTCACCTTTCCGAGAAGAAGACCACATTAGAGATGTGGAAGGCTTTGGAAAGTTTGTACCAGAGCAAGAACGAGAACCAGAAGATGGTGCTGCAAGAGAGGATGCGCAGCACCAAGATGGCCAAGGGAGAAGGAGTGGTGCCTTATCTCACGAGGCTCACACAGATCAGGGATGAGCTTGGAGTTGTTGGCTCTAAGATTGATGATGAGGAGCTAGTTCGGATAGCCCTCAATGGCTTCTCTAAGCCATGGGACACCTTTGTCAAAGGTGTTGTGGCTAGGGAGAAGCTCCATGATTGGCAAAAACTATGGGATGACTTGTGTAGGAGGAGACCCGCATGGGTCAAGGATCAAGCTCATCCAGCAGTGCTCCACAGATTGTGGATGAGGAGGCTCTAGCCTTGTCTGGGAAGAGCAAGGGTAAGGCAAAGAGGAAGAAGGATGGTAAGAAGAACCTTGACGTATCAAAAGTCAAGTGTTTTATCTGCCACAAGCAGGGACACTTTGCCTCCCAATGCCCAAATAGGAAGAAGTGTAACACTCAGATGGCTGGATCTACAAAGGTAGAGGAGTTCAACAGGAACTTCGATGAGGAGTTCTGCTTGATAGCTTGCATGGCAAGCACCACAGGGAGTAGTATATGGTACATCGACAATGGAGCATCTAGTCACATGACTGGACAAAAGAGATTCTTCAGACTTGCAGGAGGGTGGAACAGGGATCCACGTTGAGCTAGGTGATGATGCGCGGTATCAGGCACATGGAGTTGGCACTGTTTCGTTTGACAGGGAGTCTAGAAAACCCCTCAATTTTGTTGATGTGTTATATGTTCCAGGACTAACCAAGAACCTTATATCGGTCTCCACTCTGGAGGACAAGGGATATCAGGTGAAGTTCTGTGACCATAGAGTGTATATCAGGCCCAAGGGGTCAGATAGGAGGTTGGATCGAGTGATTGGCAGAAGGAACGGGAAAGTGTGTAGATTACACTTTGAGCCTGCAAAGGCTCTAGTCAGCAGCATTAGCAGCAGTCAGGGTGAGTTGTGGCATAGGAGGATGGCACACTTACACCATGGAGCACTGAGGCACATGAGACAGGTTGTCATTGGATTTCCTCGGGTACAGGAGGAGAAGCATAACCACTGCAAGGGTTGTGCTTTGGGTAAGAACATCAAGAAGCCTTTCCCACAAAGTGAGCACAAGTCTAAGGAGCCCTTGGACTTGGTGCATTCTGATGTATGCAGACCTATGAGTGTCCATTCATTCAGTGGTTACAATTATTGCGTAACCTTCATTGATGACTATTCCAGGAAGACTTGGATCTATTTCCCGAAGGCCAAGTCAAAGGTCTTTGATAGGTTCCAAGAGTTCAAGACTCTCGTGGAAAACCAGATAGGAAAGAAGATTCAGGCGTTGAGAACAGACAACGAGGGTGAGTACACCTCCAATGAGTTCATGGAGTATTGTTTGGCAGAGGGGATCAAGAAGGAGCACACTGTGCCCCATACCCCACAACAGAATAAAGTTGCAGAGCGAAAGAACAGAACTATGGTATGAGCAGCCAAGGCCATGCTATTTGATCAAGGATTGCCATTATTCCTTTGGGCCAAGGCATACAGGACTGCAGTGTACGTTCAGAACAGGTGTCCCCACACAGCTTTGGGGAGGGAGACACCAGAGGAGGTCTTCACGGGCACTAGGCCAGATGTGAGTCACATTCGCATATTCGACAGTGTCAGCTATTGTCATGTTCATGCTGACAATAAGAAGAAGATGGACCCTTCTGGAGAGAAGGGGTTGCTTGTTGGTTATAGCGAGACTTCGAAGGCATACATAGTTTACATTCCTGCTCGCAAGAAGATCGTTGTGAGCAGGGATGTCCGGTTCGATGAGGACAGGGCCTTACAGAGATCTATGGACTTACCAACAAAGCGGCAACCAGCACAGGACACAGGAATCAAGTTAGAGGAGCCAGATGTACAGGTACAAGTACAGACACAAGGCACATGTTCTAGTAGTCAGAGGGAGTCAGGTGGACAGGACCCTACATCCGTTGACTTAGAGGATGAGCTGCAACAGGAGACAAATATCCAACAGCCACAGCAAGTAGACACTAGGCCAAGGCCTAAGTGGTTTAGGTCCACAGTTCAAGATTCCAGGCAGGTGGATCCTCCATAGAGATCGTTTAGACGGAGCATACCACCAGAGAGGCTTCTCCATAGAGATCGTTTAGACGGAGCATACCACCAGAGAGGCTTAGTTAGATGGCACTGATGACAAAGTTGATTAACTCTGAACCTTCCAGCTTCGCGGAGGCTGCACAACATGATGTGTGGCAAGAGGCTATAGTTGAGGAGTATGACTCCATTATGAAAAACCAAGTATGGGAGGTTGTGTCGAGGCCACAAGGGAAAAAGGTGGTGGGATCCAGATGGATCTACAAGGTGAAGCATGCAGCAGACGGAAGCGTGGAGAAGTACAAGGCGCGCTTTGTGGAAAATGGGTTTTCACAAAAGGAGGGTATTGACTATGAGGAGACCTTCGCCCCTGTTGCCAGGTATTCTTCCATTCGAACCATTATCTCACTAGCAGTTGAGATGGGTTGTGAGTCCATCAGATGGACATCAAGACTGCCTTCCTCAACGGAGTGATAGAACAGGAGGTATATATTGAGCAGCCAAAGGGATTTGATGTGGAGAACAGGGAGTCGCATGTATGAAAACTGCATAGAGCTCTTTATGGGCTTAAGCAAGCACCTCGAGCATGGTACTCGAGATAGATAGCTATCTACGAGAGATGGGATTTCGGCGAAGTGAGGCTAACTACAACCTGTACTTCTTGACAGGTGGTGTGCCTCTCATACCGGTCCTATATGTGGATGATCTCTTTCTTACAGGAGATAAGAGGCTGATTAGAGACTGCAAATCCAACCTTGCAGTTGAGTTTGAGATGAAAGACCTTGGTTTGATGCATTACTTTCTGGGCTTGGAGGTTTGGCAGAGAGATGGATGCTTCTTCATTGGACAAGGGAAGTATGCAGTAGAGATCTTGAAGAGATTCAAGATGGAGGAATGCAAACCTATGGCCATACCTCTAGTTTCCAACTGGAGGAATATTGATGCATCAGGGTCGGATGGATTTGATCCTACCTTGTATCGTCAGCTTACCGGATCACTTATGTATCTGGTCAACACTAGACCAAACATCAGCTTTGCAGTCAACTCTTTGAGTCAATTCATGGTTGACCCTCGAAGAGTGCATTGGACAGCTATGAAGCACATACTTCGCTACTTCAGAGTTACAGTGGAGTATCGATTGGTTTATGAGCGCAGGGGAGTGTACAGTTAACAGGTTTCACAGATGTTGACTGGGCAGGATGTGTAGAGGACCGGAAGAGTACTTCAGGTTGTTGTTTCAGCATTGGGTTAGGGGTTGTCTCTTAGTTCAGCAAGAAGCAGAAGTCAGTTGCATTGAGCTCAACAAAAGATGAGTACATGGTAGCAAGCATGGTTGCTTGTGAGGATATGTGGCTAAGGAAGTTACTTTCAAGGTTGTTCGAGTGTGAGCTAGAGGCTACAGTAGTTCACTGTGACAATCAGAGAGGCATCGGGCTATCTGAGAATCCAGTGTTCCATGACCGGACCAAACACATAGACACCAAGTACCACTTCTTGAGAGATTGTGTTCAGAGAGAAACCATTCGGTTGGAGTACATACAAACATATGAGCAAGTGGCAGACATTTTCACCAAGGCACTTTGCAGACAGAGTTTTGTGAAGTTCAGGGATAAGTTGGGGTTGCTAGCAAATCCCTTCATCATTGAGAGGGAGTGTTAAACTAGCAGCAACAAGGAAGGTCTTCCTGCATGCATGTGTTCTTGCATGCAGAAGACTCAAATTAGGAAGCCAAATGTATTTAATTATTTTTCCTAAGTTTACTTTGGAAAATAACTAAAGTGATCTTATTGTTTATTGACTTTAAGTGAAAGTGAAATTAGGGTTTTTGCTTTACCTAAAGTTATAAAAGAGAAATCAATTGGTGGAGAGGACACACAATTTCATTCCAACAGAGACAGAGGAAGAAGTGTGAGAGAGAATTTTGGCGAAGAAGACAGAGGAGCACTAACTCAGCAGGAAGCCCTAAATTGCAAAGGAGAGAGACAGTAGACTTTGGCAGAGGTTCACCATACAGCAACAGCAGCAACACCATACAACACCAGGTCGTACAGCAGCAAGCTGCCTTGGGAACCATGCCATCTCACAGGTTTTTCTCAGTGATTTTTGGGTTTTTTTATTTTGCCATCTAAGGCATAAATCAATTTTCTGATATTGTAAAAACTCTGTATTTTCTTAATAAATATCCACTCGTACTGGTGCACCGATTTTCCCATCTTGGGTTTTGTCTGAGGGTTTCTACCCAAAAATATTGTGTTGTTTCTATTGATGTGATTGATGTTGTAAATGGTTCTCAGTTTTATATTCCGTTGCATACTGTAAAGAAGTTCATGTGTGGTTATTTCAATTAAATCTAAATATATTGTTCTAGCCCTAGTTGTGCTTTAAAGGAAAATTTGCATCTTATATATTAGTTGTATTTAATATTTATGTAGCTATGTGTTTATTTGATGTTGTTGTTGCTTTAGATGTTAAAAAAATGAAAAAAATTTGGTTATTAACTTATTTTTGTATTCTTTTGAAGTTTCCCGATATTTTCCCTTATATTGCCGACAAGTTATATTCTGGACCCTTGAGGAAATATTTACTGACAATATATATGTAACTATGGGTGCACCCCCTCTTCTTGGGCAAGTTGGTTAGGGTTTGGGTTGGGTAGTCTAACCACCTCAATTTTATGTATTATTTACCATGTCTAAAAATGATTATTGTTGCTTACTCCTCCCTAGGATAGATCTAGAGGCTTACTGTTATTTTATTGAGGATTTGTTGAGCCTAAAATCTATATAAAAGGATCCCCTCTCATTTGTAAAGAGATGTAAACTAGTTCATAGAGAGATCGAATTCCATTTGTCTAAAGCTAGTGAATGTATGTGGAGACCTATCTTATGATATGAGGCATATGTTATGGTAGATCAAGCTTGGATGTGATGCTTAAACCCTCTTTGTTGTAAAGTTAGTTAATCTAGTTCAATGAATAGTAAAATTTACTGCTTGAAAAAAAGTAAATGAAAACTTCTTCCCGTTCTTATATGCTTTAGCTATTGGTCAATTGCTTGTTCTTGGCATCCTTTAGGAGTGATTGCATATCCCATCTTCCATTGCTAGAATATATGTTAGGTTGCTAGCCAAAGAATATGCCTATTGGGTGACCCTTTCTTGGAGAATTTCTGCATCAAAATCCAAAGTTATAGGCTGTCCTTGGCATGTGTTTAAAGTCACTTCAGCCTTAGAAACCCTGAATAAACAGCTCTTTAAGATTTGTCCTCATGACCCCATTTGCACAAGGTTCAAAACACTAGCCTTTCCCCAGGGCCCAAACCACCATCCACAAAATCTTTAAAATTTCCTTTTATTTTCTGCTTTTGTCCTTTGAAATCTGATCTGTACCTTGACGTCCCATCCTTTCCAAATTTCAGATTTGTCAAGCCAAGGGTTTAGATCAGCTTGCATATCATATATAGGCTTACATTTTAGCTAGATTAAATTCTGAAATTTCTTATTCATAAGTCCTAAAAAACATAATTTAATTGGGCCCAAATAGAACTTGAAAATTTATCATCTGACTGGGTAATTAGCATTTATATCACTATCCATCTGCACTTTCATTTCTGTGTTTACAAACAGATTTACAGCAGACCCTGAGAATTGAGATAATTCAGTTAAATCAGACCTAGGGAATGATTTTAATCACTTGTTTTAGTTCTGGAATTTTCTGTGTTTTAATCATCTTAATTTCTGGATTTTAAAAGATTTCATTGGCTGTAATTTATCACTGTTTCTGGGAAATCTTGTAAATGGAATCTTGCTTTACTTTATTTAGAATTTATTTCCAGCAACATTTCATTTCTGGTTCAAGTGTTTGTCCTATTTCTGCACTTCAATATTTAATTCTGGCACCCACTTAAGTCTGGGTTAATAAAATCTGCATTACAAACAGTCAATCGAACCAGATCTAAAACTAACCCCCTAAGCTCTCCTTCATTAAGAATTAATTCAAAATCAACTAATCATAGGGAAGCCCCCCTTGACCTTTGACAGCGGGTCAAAAGTGAGAGGAGTTGTGCACTAAGGAGACAGTGGTACCTTCCCATATAGTTGCATCTACTGGTAGCATTCGTGGGTTAGGACTTTCTCACTTCAGTGCTAATCTGAGCTGTAACACTCTTTTAGTGTTCCTAGGTTCAGGACATCAGTAAGAAATAACCCTAATATAAGAATGACTTGCCTTATATTATGACCCATTCTTTAAGTCATTATGTCTTGCTGAATTCTGAAATTGCCATGTTAAAAGTATGAAAAATACATAGATTAGGACTTTGATCTCTAGAGCCTAAACAGTACCCTGGATAAATTAGACTAAAATTTGAACATAACTCTTGATATTAAAAAATCATGACTGGATGATTTGTCTATGTCCTAATTACATATTAAGGACCAAGGTCATGATGCCCAGTATCAAGATTCAAGAAAGATGTATCAAGAGTCATGTTGACCATTGAAAAATTCTACAAACCAATTGTGAAGGCTCGTTATTGAAAGAAGAATCTATGTAAGACTTTGTCATAGCATGAGACCTTTGGAGTCAGACCTCTCACGATGATTGAAAAAAGCCTGCAGTCTTGCAGTCTTAATATGGTTGGGTTTAGAAGTGGAGTCTGGCAAAGTGGCAATTGTTATTAAGTATCAGAGGTTTGGCCACCAACCACATATAAGGCTCTGTGTTGGGCCCTTTAGGCCAACAAATTTTATACTCCTTGAAAACAAAAATTCAAATAGGTCTAACAACCCTAATCTTTGTAACAATAGCTAATTGTCACATTGTGATAGTCCCTGGATAAGAAATTGAAGAAAGTCCTTATAAACAGTTATACTCTCTTATGATTATGTCTACCAGTATCCCTATAGGAGCAGGATTAATATATATGCTTTGCAGTTTATGTGATTTACAGATGCCAAGTTGCAAAGTTGTTAGCATGAGGGTGTGCATAAGGTATTTAGTACATATCACCAATAAGTTCCTTTACTTTGAAATATAAAAGAAACAATAAGCAGTGCTCAAAATAAATATACAAGGATATACCACAGTGAGTGAAAAGCTATGAAGAAACTAATTTGAAGCAAAATCAAATCCACAGAGGATCAAAGGCAACCAATGATAGTCTCGAAATCAAATTGGAACAAGACAATAGATAATACCTTACTTGGATAACAAAGGCAAATATGTCTAAACATAGATAAAAATATGAAACACCAAGGAGATGCCAACCCCCCCAAAAAGTACAAGATACCGACATACCTCAGACAAAATGAAATAAAAAATAATAGAATTGAATGCACAAGTTAAAATAAACCTAACGACCAAAAGGGAACTCTGAACTTCTAACAAAAACCAAACAAACTTGGGACTTGTGAGAATGTTTACAAAGAAGCAAACTGGTTACTGTACTCAACTAATAAAGAGAAATTTGGAGGATTCTAGCACATGTTTTGAATAACTGTTAAACCAACGGAAATGAACACCAAAAATGAAACCCAAAATCAAGTGACTGGGCACAGAGATACAAAAACAAAAACAAAAAGTTTTAGCAAATTCACATATGCACATGGGAAGTTTCAAAAAGTATAAGTCTACATACTGTACACACAAAGGTGGAAAGGGTTTAAAAAGACAATAAAATAAGAAATTTTTATTAATGTCTACAGTCTAACACATGACCACAAATAGGTCAATAAGACTTCTAAGTACACCAGTATTATTATGAAGTGGGAGCCTAAAGGCCGCTTCTATAAAAGCAGATCTAAGATCAAGAGCAATGTTGCAAACATCGTGTCAGGGAATATATCGTTGAGGGTCTGGAAATAAATTTATCGGGAACATCAGGGAAAATATTGGGAATTATTGGAAAATATCAGCAAAAATAAACTTAGAACTAAAGAATTATGAAAATATCGAACAAATCGGCAACACAAAAAACTCGGGAGAAATCGGAGATTTTTGCAACACTGATCAAGAGTCTAAAATCAAAGAGAAGCATACAAAGTAGTAATGCAGCTCCAAAATTGCTAGCACTGTTGAGAACCAAAACCCTAGGAGGTTACATCTGCTTTTATCTTGTTCAATAGCAACTTTTGGATCTATGTGGGTTTTTTCCTATATTAGGCCTTGTGTGCATGTTTTGCAAAAGTTCAATACCTAGTAGATTCCTATGGTAATAAGTACTATAGATATGAATCTATCATGAACATGAAAAATACAATCCAAGAAATTATTCATTGAGGAAAAAGAAAAGTATATGAATAATATGGGCTCTTTTTTTTTAGTTTACGAACTTTTTATAATTTTATCAAATTAGAGTATAATGAATGACTAAGGTCAGGTTTAGATATTCACACAACTTTTATGTATATAATACTAAAAGTCTAAATCATATTGGCCTTGATGGGGTTAGCTCAAGTGGTCATGAGCCAGACATGAGATCTCTTCCCCCAATGTTGGGGAGGTCACAAGTTCGACTCTCTTGATCCCCTCAGGTTAGGCTCTGTAATCAAGGCCGAGAGTTTACCCTGTTTACATCCATGAATCATGGACAAGTATTCAGAGGGTTTTTTGCAAGGTTGTTTCTTGGAAAAAAAATAATATGGATAAGTTTAATAGAGCTTTTGCCTTCTCTTACTTTATAAAATAAGCAGATTTCACGATAATTTATACTTTTAAAAAGAGAGTCTACCCCTAATGTCAGCTTAGAAAGCCAGTCCCTGAACCACATCAACAAGGCACCTTATAATCCCTCCTTGTTTAAGACAAACTCTTGTTGCTTATTAAAATACAAACAACTGCTAGAGATAATATAAGGTAAAACGGTTTTTAATTATATGAAACAAAATGTCATGAGTCCATTACACCCAGGCTCTAATGAATCTTAACATTATTTAAAATATTTATATGTCAGACTTTCACAAACATCAATACCTGGATATCAATACAAGCCGGATCAAAACAAACCAGATCTCAAGTGACTTCATACCTTTCTTGGTCACTGCTTGGTCTACATTTGCTTGAGACTTCAACAGGAGGGTTAACTTGATCTGATTTTATAAACCCATATCTGTCTACTGGTCGGAAGGGGGGAACAGGGCCAGGTTCAAACTCTGCACCAGCCCTCCTTTTGTCCATTTCATCATCTGCTGCAACTCCCCTCATTTCGATTAACAGAAAGCAATGACAACAATCTCAGTAGCAAGTAGAGACTGGCCCAATCAAGTTCATGAACAAATGCAAACCACTCTGGATTATTATGTTCAATTAATCAATAGGTGCCAAATAGCAGCTTCGGCAAAATAAACTTATTTGTTCAGAGTTCTTTACAAATCTATTGGATTTTCAGATATCCAAGCAACAGACTTGCCTGCCAGATACTACTCGGTTTGAAAGCTCGCCTTAACTTGCACACTCCACTAAACACAAACAGCATGCATCTCTACAAGAGCTGACTCAGAAATTAGAATATTATGATTGGCTAAAGCAAGATGCAACTTGCAATTTCCATTGACCCCAGACAGCATGCATCTCTACAAGAGCTGAAAGAGAATATTACAATTGTCCTGTATCAGTGTATAAAATGATATAATCGAGAAAATACAGTTTTGGAAGCTGTCAATAGCATCAATAGATCAATATGCCAGATGTCCAGGGAATTCTCTGTCCATATTTCTGATACCCAATCGACACACCAGCTTTGTACGGAAAGTCCATATCTGTTCTGGCAAATTTTCACTATGATTCAAATATTACCTGAAAACAAATAAGATCTCATTAACATAAAAGATATATAAAGGGAACCGTCGGTGATGATGTATAGGGCCATGAACAAATTAGTACTCCAACCAGAAAGCTACTATAAGGAAAAGAATGTATGGAAATATATATTTCACAGTTAGAAAACAACATATCCATTGCTAATCAATTTTCACTCTGCTAAGCAATAAAATGAAATCAGAGAGTATGTTATTAATGTCCATTAATAACCACGTACAGTTAATGGGACTGTAGAAGTAATGCATATACATCTAAAAACAAGGGATGGTCTAACATCTCCATTTGAAAATGGAAAACAAAAATAAAAGATTAATTAATCACCAATCGCAATTAATCGAATTGGGGAATGAAAAACAACACATCCATTTGCCTTCACATTCTTTGGTTTGGTTCCCGTTAAAGGATAGAACTTGAGCACATCCTACAAATGCTAGAAGACGTAGAACCCTCCACCCAGGGGACAATAAAATTCAACTTTGATGGCGCCTCTAAATGCAATCCAGGGCTGGACAGCGCTGACAAAATCTTTAGGGACTATCAAGGAAATATCATTGCTGTCCTTTGCACAAACAAACAATCAAGGAGAGATGGAAGCACTGATGATAGGTATAACAGAATCTCTTCACAACGATTTAATAATATCATTGTCAAAGAGGGTTCCAAAGTATTCATAAACAGTCTGATTCGAAAGAATCGGAATTTGTCTTGCAAAATGTCTAGTCATATGTCCTGGATTGAACAAGCCACAACAAATTTGAATCATGTATGTTTGATCATACGAGGAAGGCAGCCAATCAAAAAGCAGACTGGCCTGTCAATAGCACAATTTCCTACAAGTGTAACAATTCTACAGTGCTATCAGATTTTTCTCTGAGGGAAGAAGGAAATTAGAAGGAGATACTAGCTCAGACACTAGATCATAGAGCCCCACTTTAACCCTAAATCATGTTTTGCTCATCTTGGATACGGTTCTTCTCCCTAGGATTACTTCCATAATTAATCCTTCCTTCATGGTTTATTATCGTTCCCCCTCTTTCTCTTCCCTTTCACATCTTTTCTCCCTCCCATGATGATTTTATCCTGTGCATTTGTTCCCTTTCATCCCCACATCCCTCCCGGGTTCGCTCTCTCAAGTGGGAAGGAATATTTGTACCATCAGCAGCAATGGGACAATACAGAACAACACTCAAACCTGCACCAACAGTCAGTGTGCCAGTTAGAACCAATGTTGCAAACATTGGCGCAGAGGAAAAATCGGAAGGCTCCAGGAAACATCGTTTCCTGATATCTTGGCAGCACATCGGCAATAAATCAGCAAACTTAAAAAAATACAATAATATTCATTTGTATCAATTTTTAAACGTCTCGAGCAACAATAACATCAAGTAAACACATTGCCACATGAATATGGAAAGAACACTGATATAGAAGATATAGAAGATGTTTAACGATACATCACACATAAAAAATAAATTGTGTCCTGAACCCCAACTCCCGAGTCATCGAAGAAAAAAAAATTATCTCATGATCATCATGAGTTGATAATAATAATAAATTAAATTAATTCGTTCAACTAGGATACTGAATGCTTTGCAAGGGCTGATTAATTAATGCTGTAAGAATGCTCTGAAATTAAATAATTAGTGCCGTAAGAATGCACTGAAATTAATTAATTAGTGTTGTAAGAATGCTCTACAAGGGAATATTTTATAAAAGGCTTCTCACACTCCACCCTCCACAAAGTAAAAATCACCTTTAGAAAAAATGATAAAAAAATCGGCAATATCTCAGGATTAAAACTGCCTCAAAAAAACGGCAATATCTCAGGATAAATCAGAAAAAAAACCAGCAATATCTTGGGAAAAAATCACCCCGATTTTTTGGGTGATTTTTTGAGAAAAAATAGGCGAGCTAAAAACCTTGCGATTTCTCGAAACATCACGATTTTTAGGGCAATGTTTGCAGCACTGGTTAGAACTCAAAAGAGATGAATGCAGCACTTGTGTGGCACCAGGATTAGACTCCGCAATGAATCAATATACCAGCACATAAATGGAGATCAGATTTGGTTGTTTTCATGGCCAGTGCATGCATTCTCTATAAGTTGTTCTAAATTTGGTCTAATTGTTGTGCTTGCATAAGGAAGACAGGCACTTTTGTTAGGGAAGTGTACCTCGAACAGTCTTCTACAGCAGCAGTTCTAGGAACCTGTTCAGCAACTCCATAGAAGCTAGAGAGGATGCATTACAGTTCTCAAAGAGGGGGCACGTCCCTCTTGCTTTATAGAGGGAGAGGGTGCAAAATGCCCCTGCCAGCTAGCCTCAGATAAGGCATGCACCACCACCAGTTAATCTTAGAGGCATGCATGTGCCTGCCAGTTAAAGATTCAGTTTGGTTTTTATTCGTAGTAAATTCTATTTCTAAGTTTGACTTAGGATAAAAGCAAATTCTATTTCTGAGTTTTAGACACATGCAAACCTATTTTGTAAACCCTTGTACACCCTTCTCAGATCTATAAGAGAGAGGGCAGAGGTATGGAATCATTTATTGAGTACTGAGTCTAGCAGCTAGCAATTTAGGAGGGTTTTGCTGTAGCAGAATTTTTCCATGTTCAGAATTAATAAAACCAGTGGCAGGTGTTGACAATTACCTATTTCAGTTATCGACGATCATTATATTCTCTGACTATATGTGTTCATGCTTCATAGATTCTAGGATAATTTACAGATTTTTGCTTTGAGTAGTGTTTGTTTCAGACTTTTAGTTACCTGCAGAAACAGTTTACAGAGTGCAGGATCTGTCTACCATGTGTTAGAAAATGCTTACATGGTATCAGAGCAGTTTGTTGAAACCTTTTAGGAATCCTTGAATGGATAGTAGGGATGCTACGAAGGGAGTTGTTGGGAGGTTTCAAGGGTGAGATGACAGTGATCCATGCTTAAGCAAAGCACAGTGGACCTGTGATGTTTTTTCAATAGGTTGCTGATTTGTTTTTTAGCATAATATTCTAGTGCAGTAATATAAATACATTCAGTCTCAGATACAAAAACAAATTGGAATGTCCCTCTAACTTTGTCCCGTGGAAGTGTTAGATAAAGAAGTTGTTGGAGGAGCAGGATCTATGGGACTTTGTTGAGAAACTAATTGTAGATCCTATTGATCCCACATTGGTGCAGATCATAAAAGAAAGATGGCCAAGGACAAGCGAATCATCCTTAACTCTGTGAAGGATCATTTGATACCTCACTTCAGCAGGAAGACCATGGGAAGTGAAATGTTTAATGCTCAAGTCTCTCTATATCAAAGTCAGAACATCAGTTGGGAGATGATGTTGAGGAATAAGCTTAGAACCACACGGATGAGCAATACAGATACCGTAGCTGCCTCCTTGTGAAGATTACTGAACTCCATGATCAGCTTGCAGCAATTGGAGAGGAGGTCAAGGGTGAAGAGCTAGGAGAAGATAAGACTAGAACCCATTGCGCAGGTATGGAGGAGAAGAAACAAAATCTTGCCCTCGTCATCAAGATGAAGAAGGGCAACGAGAAAGGAGGACCCAAGAAGGGTCAGAAAAGGAAGAAAGAGGATTAAAGTTCCTCTAACCAGGGAAAGGACCTGAGCCACATAAAGTGCTTCAAGTGTCAAAAGTTTGGGCACTTTTTGCTTCTCAATGTCATGAGAAGAAGGGGAAGGGAAAGGAACAATAGCAAAAGCAGTTTTCAAGGAATGCGGAAGCATCAATTGGAGTGGATGAGCTTTCATCCAAGCTTGAGACACACTTCTATACGGTCTCATGCCTGTCATCTAACACCATGGCTCCCACTATGTAGCCATGCTGAACACCCTCTTCGCCAACGACTTAACCTTTGTCTCTGTCAACATTTTTTTCCCCTCAGATAGCTCTTCATCAATCCATTCAATAAGGGTTCCTTCTAGCTCCTTATTTACATTTTTTTATTGTAGATGCCTTGGGTTATTTATTGGAGGTGGCCCATGTTGTGCAGCAAGTTAGGGGTATTTTGCACTCAGATGGCTCAGAGATGGTTAATAACCACTTTGTGGATGATTCCTTTCTTTCTGTGAGGACTAAGAAGGAGACAGTTTATGGGGATCTAACTTGTTTTGATAAATTGTGTGTTGCTTCAGGGGCAATGGTCAGTGCTCACAAAACTTACACTTGGCTTATTGGTTTGGATTCCCCTTCTGAGAGGATCCCTAGTACCTAAACTTTTACTTTCCCTGAGGTCATAATGAGGTACCTGGGTATCACCTTTGGGGTTGGAATCTGGATTGTCACTAGTAGCTAGGTAGGATTGGTGCCTACGGAGGCTGTAGAGCAAATTACATGTTTGGCACCGTAAGGACCTCCCCATTGTAGGGAATATTGACAATGGTTGAGCATATTCTTCAAGCCTCTCATGTGTATTATGTTTCTTGTCGGTACCCTAGCAAGGCCCAATTTCAGAGGCTTGAGCAAAATCTAAACATACATGTGGTCTAATATAATGGCAAGCGTGGTCTTCCTTTAGTTCCACAAGATGTGTGCAATGTGTCCTATTAGAATATATAGCTTGCATGTGTAATAAAATCATTGTAGAAACTTAAGCTAAAATTTAGGGTTTTTTATTATTATTGACTTTTAGGGTTTTAGACAAATTATAAATATCACCTCTCTAATATCTATAACAGAGGTGAATCTCGTTGTAATGCACTCAAGTATTTTCAAAATATCATATTATGTTATTGTGTATTTTTTTTATGTTGAGGTGTGTGACTCAACCCTATCTAGGATTTTGGCATTAAGTAGGATCTAGTTTGTTTTTTTGATATGGTATTAGAGCAAAAGAGTTTAACCACCAAGAGAATAGTCTATTGCCACACTCATTCAAAGATGAAGCCAAATCCATCGTTGAATTCTGAAGTTGTTTCCATATGGAAATTGATCACTAATAAAGAAGCAACCACCGTGAGCCTCCCAGCCATCAATTTGTTGTCTACTAGAAGAGCCACCATATCAAAATAAAGAGAGCCACCATATCAAAATAAAGAGAGACACCAAAGTTAAAGGGCCCATATTGATTGGTTAAAGGAGTTACCAGGTCGGCCATCAAGGTAAAATAAAGAGTCGCTAGAATTTGAAGTCATGCAACTAGGCCCCAAGGAAAATTATGCACCCATTGTATAATCATCGTACAGTGGTTGCCAGCCTAAGTCATCAGACATGTCCATTTTGGCCTTTGTGTCCTGTGGGGTTGTGTCGAACACGAACACGACCTCAACACGTGCCTGACACATGTTTTTTCGTGTCTGGAAATCAGGACATGAAAAAACACATGTCTAGCACATGTTGAAGTCATGTCCTGCAACTATCAAGTCGTGTCCCGATTCCAAACAAGTTGCTTTTGCTCAGGTTCAATGATATTTTGTTTTTGTTTTGCCATTTATTTTAGCGGTGTTTATGTCTGCGTAGGATGGCCATTTATATCTAAATTCAATGCTAATGAGGGAAAATTAGAAAGCACAACAAATTTGATTTCTCAAAAATGAGCACTTAGTTTCTAAAATAGTACATAACTTTGCTTAGGTTTGTTGTGTACCATGAAATGACACTTGCATTGAAGCATGCGGAAACTGATTTGCAAGTTCGAACCAGCAAACATTACATATATCCAGTAAATGGAGAGATATGCCCAACAATACTTGAGAATTTGGATTTTATAGAAAATATGTGTCAAAGGTCTCGTAGGAGCTGAAGATAATGAAATGCAATCATTGCATCAACGAAACATAGTTGCCTTTTGTTCTATGTTGCAATCCAAACTCTATAAACAAATTTGGAAGATCAAAGTTGTGTTTGTTTTTACAACTCATGCAATGTTGAATCTGCACTGGGATGATATGTCACCACATCCATGCCCAAACAATAGCATCTTAATCAATTATCAATTATTTATATGTCTATTTATTATTTTTAATATATATAATTTTTATAATATATATATATAATGTGTCCTCTGTGTCCTGATTCCGAGGGTCATTGTGTCTGTATTGGACACTCGTCTTTTTGTGTCCTATGTCCTCGTGTCAGGTGACTTAGTTGCTAGGGATTGCACATCTGTGATTCATTGTACATTCGCTATCATCCTACTGCACAAATTGTCATACATCATTCCTGAGGTATTTTCTTCATTTATGTTTGTTTCTAAAAGAGTTTACACAAAAATATTAGAATGGAAACTCCTTTAGAAGAATTCAATGGTCAGAATTTCCATACCTGGAAACTTGAAAGTGAAAATCTAGATGTAGTGAATTAACACAAACATATGGGGAATAGTAAAAGGGACTAAGCAATCACCAGAACGGAAGAGCAAAAACAATAAGGTCAAAGCTATCATTGACCTTGTTCTCTCAAACTCTGAATTGCATCATGTCGATTTGAAAAAAACATCCAAGGAAAACTTGGATAATTTGAATAAGCCATTTGGAGCAAAAGTAGTGAATGCAAATTTTTCTCTTAAGCTGTAGTTATTCAGATTCAATATGTCTACCGAAGTGACTCTGTCTACCCACATAAACAATCTGAGATCTCTCATCAAACAGCTAGTTGAAGTCAAAGATACAGTAGAGGAAGGGGATGCCAAAGCCAATTTATTAAATGGTCTGCCTTCTTAATACAACAATGTCATCTTTACTCTCAGTCACAGATCACATTCTAAAAGACATGATTTCATCTCTCTTAGCTAAAGAAAAGAGAGCAACTGCAGGAGATTCGAAAGGAGATTCTCGGCAAGAGACGGCACTATACTCAAAGAATAGGATGGCAAAGAGAATGACAGGTGATTGGGATTAAGTGTTACCATTGTGAAAAAAGAGGCCATACAACAATTAATAGCCAAACCCATGCCAATGACGTTCTCAAAGGAATGCTTAAAGAATCGGAAAATTTAACTATTGTTGGAGATCCACCAAATACTAAGATCAACAATGACTCCACTAAAGAATAAGTATTGCTTGCATTTTAAGAGATTCAAACTTTGAAGACAGGGAGTGATGCAGGGGAGTATAGATAGTTGTTCGATAGTCTAGGATGCTTTTGGATCAAAGAAACTATATCTCATTAAGGTTATGAGACATGCATATAGGGATTGTTGTTCAATAGTTCAAGAAAGATCCAAGATCTAGAAGTTTAGTATAATACCTTTACGAGGGTTAGTTATGAGGTATTTCATGTGTAAATTACTAAATGGTATCCAATGATGCTAGGAACTTGGATTACAGCTAGGAGACCATACCTTTTGGAGGATTAGGGAGTAGCTTGAAGGAGTCTTACTGGTTCAAGCATTGTGTTCAAAGAAACATCTGAAGAATGTTGATTCTGTTAATTTTAGTTTTCAACAAATGTGTTTGTGGTCAAAGTCTGTTTGTTTTCAGTGAGTTTTGTTCTCAATACTGAAATCCTTAAAAGGATTTTAGAATATAAGACTTACATGTGTAATAAAGTCACAGTAGCGACTGAAGCTAAAATCAGGGTTTTCGGTTATTATTAGCCTTCAGAGTTTTCATCAAATTCCTCTCAGATATAGAATAAGAGAGGTGAATCTTGTTGTAACTTGCTCACATATTTTTATAATATCATATTGTGTTATTGTGTATTTCTTTTATGTCAAATTGTGTGACTGAACCCTATCTAGCATTTCGACATCAAGTAGGATCTAGTTTGTTTTGTAATATGCCCAAGGATTTGGGGGGCCTTAGTTTGATTGATGTTGCTTCATAAGGTAGTATTTGAGCATCCAAGCAGGTGGTGAGATCTCTTGAGGACTCTGCTCCATGGCAGGTTCTATTTTAGCATCAAATGCTTTCAACACGGCATATTAGCATAGTTCAAGGTGTTTTTGGCTTATGTGATATTATTTCCACTTCTCATCTCTTCCAAGTTTCGAGCTCACTTATTTTCAAAAGCATTTGGTCAGCTTGGAAAGTTGTGGCAGGATTGGTCCATTGGCAATGGGAGGGAACTTGGGTTGATTCGGACCTCCCTTGCAAATCAATTTGGAGTTGGAGGGAGCAGGGTGATTATATTGCAGAGTTGTCGCATTTCTAAGTGTGTAGATTGAGCCATAAGGGCTTTTTTTCTGGCAGGATTTGTGGGATCCTAGTGCCCATGCCTAGAACGAGTAACAACATCTTGATCAAGAGTATGGTCTTCTTACCTCTGATCACCCCCTGATCATACCGTTGTGAGCACTTCTTCTAAAGTCCGACCTATTCAAGATAAACATTGGTATGCCTGGGCAGTTTTGGTGGGACTAGGAGTGGAGCTTTGGCCACTCATTTCTTTAATATGAATCATAGTATGTATTCAATGCTTCATCAGAGAAATCCGCTTTCCCCGGTTCTTAATGCACGATGGGTATCTATTATCTAAGGATGTGGAAGAATGTTAGGGTTCGTCGTCTTCACAGTGTCTCTAGTGTGCAGCTTTCCTATAGGGGATTCCTTCCAAGGCCAGGTTGGCCAAGAGTGGTCTCTCAGATGGCCTTTGCCCAATTTGTCAATGCTTGGAGAGTGTTAAGCACATTCTTGGGGACTGCCAGTTCACAAAGTGATGGTAGAGCTTGTTTGAGACTCAAGGTGATGTGTTACTTCAAGGTAGGGTGCATTCCATGCTGCTTTGTTCAGTAACCGTCATTCTCATGTCCATAGTGCCTTTTAAGGGCTTTGGTATTGCTTGTGGATCTAGGAGTTCTTTGTGTTGTGAAATATCAAGTGCAAGTTTTGTTTTTAATCGACTAGAGGACTCAGCAAAAATTGAGATCTTGGCAAAAGAAAAAAGAACAGAAAGAAGAGGATTCCAAGATTCTATAGGACAACTAGAGATGTTATCTAGGATAAATCATATGCAACTGAACAGTGAATTGCATAATACTATACAAGAATCTTCCAGATCCTCTGTAATTTGTCGCGGCAACAACACAGTTAGTGCATAATTGCATTCCAATAGAGCAAGCATACAGTTAGTGCATAACAGCACTACAATAGAGCAAATGTTTAAGAGCCTTTTCATTTAAGAATCTGGACAAGTTGTCCAGGTAGTAGGACATATCATATGTTCATTAATAGCAAAACACAAGTTCCCAGTCCTCTGTAATTTGTCAAAGTAACGGTACAGTTAGTTCACGATGGCACTAAAAGCCTTGTCAATAAGAACAGAATCAGAAAGGCTACTAAACAAGAAGAAAAACGCTTGTCAATAAGAACAGAATCAGAAAGGCTACTAAACAAGAAGAAAAACGTGTTCCCCCTCTGCCTAGGACAAAATGAAAAGCTTCAATTAGTTCAGGCACTAGAAAATTTTGGCAGCTTGATGAGGACAATGCCCAATTGGCCTATTGATAGAAGTTTCAATCACTTTGCTCTCTAATTAGACCATCCAATTATAGCGATAATATTATAGCTAATAGTTTAGAAAGCTATATTTCATCATGTTTGAATCAAAAGAATATGACCCCAAAAATCCAACCACAATTGCAAATCCAGAGAGAACATCCATTATTACACCACTCATTTTTTCAAACCCCAGTAGAAAAGATGAAGCGGCATAATAATTAGTCATTTTAAGCAGTTTTAAAAACTGGTTTTGTCTATTCAGTTTTCTGAATGATCGCAGCACTTCTACACAAATCCTACATAGGCCTCGATGTCATAGGCCAGTGTATTATACAAGAAATCCAGTAAGAAAATAGACCTGCATTACAGAGGTAGCTCACCATACCACAATTTTGATAACAATCACAATAGATAACAAATTATAGTCAGCTTTTCTTAGTAAAACTGTTGAAAATAAGTCCACTTGATAAAGTACTTTTACTTGCTGGTTGTCTTATGAGTAAAACCCATGCTGGCACTTATTTCTCGGTAAGTTTGAACAAGATCAAGCAGAGACCGAGGTTGAGCACGGCTGCTAGCCTCGGGCTGATCGCGCGATCTGGACGCAGATCCCTACGGCTGCACCTGCCTCCAACGCCATGGCCCTAGGTGGGGGTCCCGAGGCTTCCCCTCCTCTTCCCCCAGAGCTGGTGGCCTTCAAAAAGTTGATCGAGATCTGTGGAAAACGCAAGCTGAATGACACTCATCACAAATTCGTTAAAAAGATGGATAGTATCCCCACCGTTGCCCTTTTGGCTGAAGAAACATGTCGTTCGGCTCTGAACCTTGCAGATTCAGGACTCATTGGTCAGTTCACAGGCATTTGGCCCTCCCCCAAGGCCGTAGAGGCGTGGGTGCAGAGGAACTGGAGATCGTTAGTTAAGGAAGGCATCAAAAGTCATTTTGTAGGCAAGGGCTTCTTCGTGTTCGTGTTCGATGAAGGAGAAGACAGAAATCTTATTTTTAGGAACGGACCTTACTTCATGGGCCCTCAACGATTATATTTGACTAAATGGACTCCAGACTTCAACCCTACTCAAGATGTGTAGTCGGCAGTCCCGGTGTGGATGCGTCTTCCTCACTTACCCTTGCACTGCTGGAACTCGAAGTCAATGGAATCCATTGGCAACACCCTGGGAAAATTCAAAATACATAAATCGAGCAAAGAGAGTATCAGTACTCCTGCACAAGAATCTGTGTTGAGGTGGACCTAGAAATAGGGTCACCAAAAGCAATTAAACTAACAGTCGCAGACTAGTCACACATCCAGGAACTAGATTACGAACAACTTCCCTTTAAATGCAGGTTTTGTCATAGCTATGGCCACTTTGCGCGATACTGTAAGAAAAAGGATGAGGAAGACGCGGGGAAAACCAAAGGAGAACAATGGACTCAGGCCCAAAAAACAAGCTCGACAAAGACAAACATCAAGAAAAAAGGAAAATAGACACCGACGGTATCTGGCACTCCCGCAACAGGACGGGAACAAGAGAAAGGAAATAAAGATCAGTCAAGGGTAGAAGTTTCGAAAAATCCTTTTGAAATACTCAATGTAGCAATAGAAAATCCAGAATCAGTATCTGAGGAGATAGGGCAACAAACTCTCCCTCCTGCAGTTGAGAAGGAAATGACATAAACACCCCACCTCGGATCCCCATCAGGGACCTTCCCCTCACCCTCCTATGCAGAGATAACAAGGAAAAAACCTCCAGAATCCTTAGGGTCATCAGAAGATGAGTCTTTTGAGAGGCCCTCAAAAAAACCAGGGAGGAAATATCACAGGGAAGCCCGAGAGGAAGAAGCAGAGAGGCAAAAAATGCAACGCAACCAATCCACCATCAAAATGTCCATCGGGAGAAATACCAGAACAAGGCCCCTTAAGGGAGGTTCATCCCACCCCAATCTCAGCAAATAATGTGACTAGTCTCTTGGAGTTGCAGAGGATTGGGAAACCCTTTGAAAGTCGAAGCAGTCAAAGATCTTCTGAAAATAGAAATTCCCAAGATCCTCATGCTCCAAGAGACTTAGATTGTAGGGGAAACCCTTCTATAGATCAGTAATTCAAAGTGGAAGAAAAATGCAGGGAAGGCCATAAGCGCTAGAGGCACCTCTGGGGATCTTGCAACTCTGTGGTCGAAACAAGAGTTTCAATTAGAACGCTCTTTTGAAACCCAACACTGGATCTTCACTAAACTCAACCACTCTTCAAGTAAGCTCACATTTTCGCTCTTCAACCTTTATGTCCCTGTACTTCATTCAGAAAAGAAAGATTGTTGGATAACTCTTTCAGATTTCATAGAAATATATTCCCCCCGGAATATAATAGTTGTTGGAGATCTAAATCTTGCCTTTGATCCAAAAGAAAAGAGGGGAGGAAACATTGGCAAGGATCAAATGCTACCCCTTGTAGAGGATCTTATACAGCAATGGGATCTTTTAGATGTCAAGGCAAAGAGAGGCCTTTACACTTGGACAAACAATAGAGTTGGGGTTGATCACATTGTTGCTCGCCTGGATAGTTTCCTTGTCTGGAGCTCATTACTGTTGGAAAAGCGGTTGATCTTCTCTAAAATTCTCCCAAAGATGGCTTCAGACCATAAACCCATCCTGCTACAACTGGAAGAGAAAAAGAATTTGGGCCCCATACCTTTTTTATTCAGTCCACTCTGGTTTGAAAAAGAAGGGTTCCTGGTAGGTGTTATACCAGCTTGGTCGACATCAGTGATAGGGTCTCCTTCTTTTGTGTGGGAGCAGAAGCTAAAGACCACAAAGATAGCACTGAAAGATTGGGTCAGAAAGCCCAATAATACCCCTACTAGGTACAGAAAGGAGACGATACAACTGTTAGAAAATCTTCAATTAGATCTTGAGAGCAAGGAAATTACTTGTTCAGAATTAGAAAAAGAGCAAGTAGCCCAAGCCAAGTCTTTTCTCTCTTTTCAGCAAGAAGAAGAGTTTTGGAGGCTCAAGTCTCGAAGCCTGTGGTTAAGGGCGGGAGATCGAAACACCTCCTTCTTCCATAGACAATGCAGAGCCAGACTTTCCAAAAATCACATTAAATAACCTCTTTAGATGGGACTCTTTTCAAAGGACATGAACAATTAAAGTTGGCAGTTGAAACACATTTTTAGAACCTGTATAAAGATAATACAAAAGGCAGGGAGGAAGTCACCTCTGATTTCCTTCCCCACATCCCTCTTCTAGTTACCAGGGAAGATAACACAGCTCTCTCAAAGCCCTTCACTGAGGAAGAAATCTGTAGTGTAATTTGGTCCATGGAGTCGGACAAGGTCCCTTGGCCTGATGGTTTTTCAATCCAGTTTAATAGGCTATGTTGGGAAATCATCAAGTCTGATTTTCTGAGAATGGTAAAAGCTTATCAACAGAAAGCCAAAGTGGGGGGCAATACTAACTCCACTTTCCTTGCCCTGATACCCAAAGAAATGAATCTGGGCACTTTTGAAAGATTCAAGCCAATCTCACTACGCAACGCCTCCTCCGAAATTATGTCTAAACTTCTGGAAAACAGAATCAAACCTCTTCTTGGGAAACTCATTTCTCCCAACCATGGAGGCTTTGTCAAAGGGAGACACATCATTGACAATGTGATCCATGTGCAAGAAGCCATCCACTCCAATTACCAACGGCAAGAGCAAGGAATGATAAGAAAGTTTGATATGGCAAATGCATTCGATCGGGTAAAGCACTCTTTTCTTTACAAAGTCCTTCTTTCCTTCGGGTTCAGCACAAATTTTGTCAACTTGATCAAAGCATGCACAGAAAAACTGTGGATAGCTCCACTAGTTAATGGCAGACCGACCAGCTATTTTCAAGCCTCGAGGGGAATAAGGCAAGGCTACCCCCTCTCTCCTTTTCTCTACATTCTGATGGTTGATTCGTTGAGTAGAAAATTAACAGCAGAAAAGAAAGTTGGGACAGCTCCAGGAATTAGGATAATGAAAGGCATAGAGCCAATCAATCATGCTCTCTTTGCAGATGATTCATTGCAATTGGTGGGGGCCTCCATCAAGATTGCCAAGGTTTTCAATGGAATCCTCCAAGATTTCTACAGCATATCCGAAGCCCTCATCAACAAAAGGAAGAGCATTGTGTTTGGTTGGAATGTAGAGCAGCATGATATCCTCCGAATTGCCCATTTCTTGGGTTTCTCGGGCTTTACAAATTGGGAAAAAATCAATTATCTTGGGCTCCCCTTAACTCTGGGCTCTAATAAATCTCCGTTGTGGCTGAAGTTTTAAGCAAAATGAAATCCAAAATCAAAGCCTGGCGTGGCCAATGGCTCACCAAAGGTGGTAAACTCACTCTAGTTAAATCGGTTCTCTCCTCATTATCAATTTATCAAGCTTCCTTTCTCTTATCTCCGAAGATGATCATGGAACAGGTCTCCAAGCTAATAGGCGACTTTCTATGGCAAGGTGGAAAATAAAATCATAGAAAATTCCACTTAGTAAAGTGGGACATTGTCAAACAACCTATGGCTGAAGGAGGGTTGCAGATACGAGATCCTGAGCTCGCGAACATTGCAATGGGAGACAAAATCCTGTAGAATTTATTCTCAATCAGAAGACACCCGATCAGTATTATTCTAAGGAAAAAATATCTGAAAGATGCCTCTCTACACAACCTTCAGGCTATAAAAATCCCCAAAGGAACGATCAAGTGGAATCTGTGCAGGGGGGGGCTTGAGTTCTTCCGAAAAAATTTGTATCGTATCCCTGGTAATGGGAAAAACACGTTGCTGTGGCAAGACAGAATAATGGGGCAGCCAACTCTCGACAGCATTGAAGAATTTAAAGGTGCCCGAGATTGGCTTAAATTGCAAGGATTCAACACGTTGGCAGATATATCCTCTTGGGATGATGCTAGAAATTGGCAAGCCTAGGCCATTCCACGTTTACCAGATTAGTTGAAAAGACAAAAGAATCTCTTTCAAACTGTTCTCACAAACCTGGCACCGGTTCATCTGCAATTGATGGATCAATGGGGCTAGGGAAAAAAGGGAGTATACACGGTTGCGCAGGGTTTTGCCTCACTACGAACACACCAAGTGACGGTTCTCCCAGCTACGTTCTAGAAACAAGTATGGGATCCACTCAGTCTCCCCAAAGTAAATTTCTTTTTTTGCGTTCTAATGCATAGAAAGGTTCTAACCGGAGACAATCTGATAAAACGTGGCATCATCGGCCCTCATAGATGCTCCATGTGCTGCAGTGCTTCTGAAACCAGCAACCATCTATTCATGGATTGCAAATTCGCCCAAGAAGTTTGGACTCTCACTCTCCACGGTCTCAATGTTTCTTCTCTGGAGAAAATCCCTCTGATAACACTCTTCTCCACTTGGAGAATGAGATATCCACATTCAATCCGAGGAAAGTCTGCGTGGAGCAGAATTTGGGTTGCAATTCCCAAATATGTTTGCTGGAATATTTGGCCAGCCAAAAATGATCAAATTTTTAATAATACTCAACATCTCCCCCTTAAGGTGGTTGCAAAAGTTAAAGCTCTTCTTATTGAAACAGTGGCCATTCAAACTTTCAAGAAGGTTAATTCGCTCCTCCCCAAAGAAAAGAAATGGATGGGCACTTACACTTTCAAAGACATAAAAAAGGTATCTGGTCGACCCAGCATAACTCCAAGATGGCGGTTAAGAGATACGAAAGCAATCGTTCAAGCTTGGTGGAGGTCTCAGAGTAAAGCTACGATCTTCTTTGATGGTGCCTCCAAAGGAAATCCAGGGATGGCAGGAGCTAGCGAAGTGATATACTCCTAGCACGGTACGAGAATAGAAAGTTTTAGCTGGGGACTAGGCCAAAAAACCAACAATCACGCAGAAATTCTTGGGCTTCTAAAAGCCTGTCAAATAGCTCGAGGGAAAGGGATTAAAGAAATACAAGTTTTCGGTGACTCGGAAATACTGATAAAGATATTCAAGTCAGATGATCCTTTCAACAACCCATTGCTCAATAAGACATTACAAAGGTTGAGGCTCGTGTTGCAAGACTTCTCTTTCTCCCTTTTTTTTCATATTCTGCATGGCTCGAACAAGGAAGCGGACGCAAAGGCAAATTTGGGCTGGCTACTGCCTCAGGAGCTCTGAGAAAGAATGAGGAAGAACCTAATTGGGAACCAATCCCGTAGTCTTGAGTTAGTTAGAAAGGAGCTGTTATAGAGCCTTTAAGGAGACTGCTGAATGTTTGTAATGAAGGTTGCTTTGGCTACGGCCCAACCATTATTCTTTTTAAAAAAATTAACTGTCTTAGTTAAAAAAAAACATGCCGGCACTTACAGTTTTTTCACTTATTATATTGTATATATAAAAGCCAACTTTTTTACTCGATTGATTGTTTATATTGTTAATAAAGTGAAACAATTATCCTATCTTAAAGAGGTTATCAATTACATTCAAATAAAAGACCATGAGAGTAATTGTCCATGAATGATTTATATTAGCAAGGAAGTTTTAATCATGGCAGATGAAAAGAAGTGGCAGCATTGGTCCAGTGACTCCTTGCAATTTCTGCAAGTTGCACCCAATGTCTAATAGTTCAATGAATCAATACCTATAGAGTCAGATCCTTCTACACAAATCACTTCATAGGCCAAATAAGTGATGCACCACATACAAAGAAACAGGAATTGAATCATCTTTATAGGTCTAACTAGACCCCCACGTCACCCAGAAAGCTGTACTTTCCATAATTTTTTCCCATCATAACAGAAGATGTGATGACTAACCTAGGTCCCATGACATAGGATCCTGGACTTACCATAACTTCCTTTACTATGATAATTGATGATGTAAAGTAGGACTATTTGCATCACAAGAGTAAACTGTAAGAACTCCAATCGCCAAAGCCCATATTCAAATCCCAAAGATCTTGCACCCTGTTAGTTCTCAACTCCCAACAGATGAAATGTAGTCCAAATATTCTAGTGGTTTCAACTCTCAAGCAATCTTAACAAACAGGTATTGTGTAGTTCAATTTTGATATCATCGCAGACTTAAACAAAACACAACACATGCACCAATATAATAGGTGCAAATATTATACAACAGACACAGCAAGAGCACAGACCCGGATGCATAGATAGCTCATCTTACCCTGTTTTTTACTTCAATTGTCATATAAGTGGTGCCACAAATCTCAGTGAATAGCATTGCAGAGCCGCAGATGAGATGAAGCAGAAGCATAAATCTAGTGGCTTCTGGCATTTCTTGGAAGTTGCAACCAACGTATAGTAGTTCAAAATCTATGGAGTCACAGCATCACACAAAAAAGAAGTGATGTACCCAGTGCAAAGGAACACAGCCTTACAATTCAGTTTGATATGTTCCCCCAATATTCATGATATATGACACAGGCCTAACCAGGCCCTCAAATCACCCCGGAAGCTGGGGTTATTGTGGTTTGCCTTACCTACATAAAATGTAATATGCAACCAAGACCCCTCACCTAAGGTGCTTGACATACAGTAATTTCCTTTTCCGTTTGATAACGTGAAACACGAATGTAATGATGGCTTCAATCACATGGTAAGCTCAGCTTACTTGATCCCCTTTACAGATGGAATAGATGACATAAGACAAAAATTGAGCTGCCAAACACCAAGTGATTGTTACCATGGTTTGCTTTACATTTTTATTAAGATCATGACTTAGATCTTGTAAATAACTGTGCTGCACAAGGTTTCCGTTGTTGTCAAGAAAATAACACTGATCAAATCCATCAACAACAACAGTTAGCGGTCAGTTTGTGATGCTTTTTCTTTCATTCACGATAGGCTATAGCTGACTTGTACATAATCAGGAGCCAGGATCCAGTCTGGAGGTCAGCTCGCCATGGTAGAAATATAATTCCTATTATTGGTGAAGTAGAATTAATCTTCTGAGAGAATCAGCTAGAAAGCCTATCGATCAAATGATTTCCTCATTAGAAATGGCATAAGTTTAACCAGATTGGGAGATAAGTTATGGACCTTGGCCTGCCACCAGGCTTTAATAGTGTATGTAATTCAGCTTCCAGTGATTCTCTCTAGTCACAACAGATGATGCAGATGTGATCAGTGTTTCAATCACCTGGGTTGTAGCTCAGTTTCCTGAGGTTTCTTTTATATTCAAAACTCAGGATAGATGATGCACTAACATAGATACAGCTGAGCTTATGACGGTTTCACTTAGGTAGCTCATCTCTTTGACATCTCCCTTGCCATTGTGAGATGAATGTAATCAAAGAAGGGAATCAACTAGGAGGCTCACCTTACCATGATGCTGTTAAATATCATGGTAGATGATATGGATACTATTGAGGTATAATTTATAGATACTCACTGCTAGTGCTATACCTTGATAGACTTGCCGCAACCTCCTCTATGACAATGATAGAGAAAATCCTTTCCAGAAACTGTGTTCATCCAAAAGCTACTCCAGGACGAGTGGTATGTGATGTAGGATAAGTAATTTAAGTATCTTGAACCAAAACTTCGAAATATCCATAGATGGTGTCCTTAGATGATATGGATACTATTGAGGTATAATTCATAGATACTCACTGCCTGTCAATTATTGATGTCCTTGGATGATATGGATACTATTGAGGTATAATTTATAGTACTCATTGCCAGTGCTATACCTTGATAGACTTGCCTCAACCTCCTCTATGACAATGAAAGAGACAACACTTTCCAGAAACTGTGTTCATCCAAAAGCTACTCCAGGACGAGTGGTATGTGATGTAGGATAAGTAATTTAAGTATCTTGAAATAAAACTTTGAAATATCCATAGATGGTCTAATAGGTTCAGAGTTGTAAATACAACCAGTATAGATCCATCTTAACGTCCAATCTAAACGTAGGATCTATCAAGCACAGAGAAGATCAAATCCTCTGAAGTGGAACTTTTCCTAAACTTTTGCATTATAAAAGAAGGTTTGCAACTGGATTTGATCTCTTTAACTACTTGGTAGATTTGGAGTTAAGAAGTATTTATATTGGTTTAATATCCCTAAATTTCTGGTTTGATGATGGTTCAACTCACAGATCTAAAGAGTATCCAAGTTTCATTAATTTTTTAGTTTTAATTAATTAGAATATATATCTTTCCAAGTTTCATTAATTTTTTAATTTTAATTAATCTAAATATATATCTTTGTTAAACTTTAGGTTAGGACCAACATTGTACAACTTTTATTTACTTAATATTTTATTATTTTTTGAAGTACCAAACTCGTCGAGCATGGAATTATACTTCTCCCTTGTACTCCCTTGTACTGGTACTGGGCTACAGAAAGCGCCGACATCCCAGCGCCTGTTTATGCAACCATCGGTTTGACGGATACAAATTTCTTAAAACCATGCTAAAACAGCCCAGCGCCTGTAGATGCAACCATCAGTTTTGACGGATACAAATTTCCTAAAACCATGGTAAAGGACATGGAAAATACCAAGGTTTAAATGTAATCATTTCGGGAAATCCCAATTAACTGTAATTTTGTGCGCCGTCCTAATAGATGGAATGCATTTAATCATGGTAGGAAACTGATCTAGGCAGCTTCACTTCCCACAATTTCTGTAAATGTTTTGCCAGAGAGCATGGAAGATCGAGCTACAGGGGACTTATGTGCAATCCCTCAGGTCGCCTGACACAATTCACATTCTGCCACGAGCATAATAATGTACGTGTGTCACAGAGAAAACAATTTCCCACAGGGATCAGTCTGGTGCATTTTCCACTATAGCAGTGATATGAAAAGAGGAAGAGCCATGGACTAAAAATGCAAAAGTACAATTTTCCAAATCTCCCATATACCGCTGCTCGCAAAGAGAAAACAAATCTAACCACTTAAAACAAATCTACCAACTTAAACTTGCGCCTCCAAAAATACAACATCAACTTGAACATGAGAAGATCACAGTTATCCAATTCAACAAATTCAGGTTTTCCAAATTAAGATTTTCTGATTAGCTCCAAAGTTCCGTGGAAGCCCATAATAAAATCAATAATTAAGTAAAAACCAAAGCTCAGGGACATCTAACGACAATGCCAAGGAGAGATTCAGATGAAATGCTCACCTCCGGATCTGATTTTTCCTCCTCATCCTGGAGGTCTCCGGCTTCGAGACTGGCGGAGAGCGATGGGATGAAATTCCAGCGAATTAGCTAAAAATTGGAGCTCCGGGAAGAGTTTAAAAAGGAGATCGGATGGCGAATAATGAGTAGTGAGGTCTCTATACCGGGAAATGGGAGACGTGCTTACGCGGATGTCTCGTAGGGCGGGTGGGGTCAGCTGTAGGAAGAGGAGTGAATGAAAGTGGATAAATCCATGGGGTAGAATGGAAAGCAAGCAAAGAAAGCAACGGTGCTCCACCAAACAGAAATAAGAGTCGTGAAATCATGTATGTGGGTATGAATGGTCTTGATATCATCATCTCCATGGCGATTCGGCCATTACCGGCCATGTCTGCTCACCGCGTCCTGACATCTTCCATCAAAGTCATCAGTATTTATTTTCTCATTTGAACCCTAACAGCTTCCATCGTTAAATTCATGTGACACGCTATCCAATCTTCACTTTCTCCGTTGTTGAAGGTTCGTTCGTTCACATGAGCGGGGAAGTTGGCAGTTGGAAAGGTTAAAAAAAACGTTAATGTTGCTTGCTTCCCGTAACCAGAGGTAAAATGTTGTTTGCTTTAATTCTGATCTAATTTTGGATTAATTTTGTTTTTATTGTATTGACAGCTGTGAAGTTTGGCTGTAGTATTTTGTTTTTATAAATGAGATAAATAAATAATAATAAAAAGAAAATTGTTTTCCCAATATAAAATATATTATTTCTTTTATAAAGTTCGATATATAAATTTGTGTATTTTGAAATTGTTTTATTGTACATATTTTTTTTTTAAAGATTATAAGTAGTGTGTTTATAAGTGAGTTGCTTACATCACTTCTCACATGCTAATTAAATTAAGGAGATTTTGGATATTTATTATTATTATTCATAAAGAAAGATGAAGTAAATTTAGGAGACTTTGAATATTTATTATTATTATTTATAAAAAAAGATGTTGAAACGTCAATAAGTGGGTCTAATGTTTAAGAATATGTGTTTCTTCCTTAGAGGTTATATGTTTATATGCCTCCATACAATAAGTAGTCAAATCATGGAGGGGTCCATTGTCCCATAAACATGTGATCCTTCCACATCAATTTGATGTCTAGCTAGGTCATAGGAGATGTTGACAATTCAATTTTTTTTTATAATTGTCGATTGGGTGTGGTGGCTTGGAGGAAAAGTTGTTTCCTCATGTACTTGAGCTTAAGTCCCACTTTATGTTTTCTCTTTATGAGTTTATTATTGTTGAGATTTTGACTTAGCTTTGAGCCCTAAAGAATTCAATTTACCCTAAATACCATCTTCAAAATGAAGGGAAGTGCCTAGAAAGTTTCCTTAGGAAATGCATTCCGCATGAAATAATCATGATAATAATAATAATAATAATAATAATGAGGTGTTTAAAAATTTGAAGATTTGGACACTACGACCATTTTTCCTTGTATTGCTTATTTGCAATTTTGATGGTAGAAATGGATTCAACACCCTCAAAAATCCCTAGGGCACCCAAAATTCCAAAACTTTACAGTTGTAACCTGGAATTTTTTAAATTCCTACCGAATATTATCAAAATCAAAATTTAGCCTATTCCGACCCAAATCCTAGAATTTTTAGAATATGAGTAATAATAATAAATATATATCAATTAAGTATATGGCCTTTGATCTTTAGTTAAATGGCATAACAATTATGTATATGGTATATGGTTGAAAAAAAATAATACTTTAAATACAAATAAACAATAAATTGGCCTCACCTCATTAACTAAAAGTTTATAAGGAGATGGAAGATTGATTTAAAATACTGTTTTTTTAATCTTTAATAAAATCAAATGAAGTATTTACCTTAAAAAAATTCAAGTAAACTCCACATCCCAATTAAGTAAAAAAAGTATTTACCTCAAAATTCCAATTTTCTTTTCCAATGAAAAAATATCGTAATTTATTATGAAAATAAATTACATTCTTTACAGTCTCGAGACCTCATATATTCTTCATCTAATGTGCACCAGAGTACATAGCACAAAAAAACTGTGCCCAAATTATGCAGCATGGCAAAAAGCTATACGTGAGACCCATCACCCCCAAAAGACCATTACATATATGGTATGCAAAGCAAAAGACCAAAACAAAAAAGAATTAGCCCCATGGATGAGAACAATTAAGTGTATTGGGGTTGCTATTTATAGAAGAAAAGGGCTCGGATCATCCTATTGTATGGTATCATGTTGGCACTCCCATTTGTGCCACTCACCCTCGCCCAGATTGATACATTCCTTGGATAATTTATTAGCAGTAAGATTTCTTTCTTTGTAGACATGTTGAAAAGTGAAGCACCTGAATCTAGTTGAAATTCTAATCAAATCCTCATAAATGGTTCTAAGGAATATGTTCCTAGGAGGACGATAAAATTTCATCCAATTGATGATAAAAAAGAGAGTCGTCGAATACCTAAAGTCGAGTGATGTCCTTTGACAGAGCTAATAAAAGAGTGATCCGTAATGCATATAACTCTACCCTATTATTAATACTAGGGCCCAGCCCAACATCAAACTTGTACCAAGCATCATCCGGAAAGAAAATAATATCACCAACTCCCCCATATATGGATCACCTTGCGCCACCCTCAAAATAGCACTAGTGGGAAGATTTGTCAATGGTCTCCATCTGAATAGGACAATCCTTCGTGACATACTTTTTCTAAGGCATCATGTCCATATGAACTAAACTATGAAGTGTTGAAACCATTGGTTGAATAAAATGATCCTCAAAAATAACTTGATTCCTAGATAACCATGAACTCCAAATTGAAAATCCTCAAAATTCCAATTATCAACGTACTTTTTTTCACATATAAAATATGGATTCGTGAAGAATAGCATATAATTGTCAAGATACGTATTCTTATTATGGATGGAAATGTTTACATTAACCAATAATTGTGTTACATTTTTTTACTAGAATTAGATGGATACTACAATTTTGTCTCAAATATAATCTTACAAATAAAATTTTAGAATTTTTCAAATTTTTAAATCAACAAAATTAAAAATTACAATTCTGAATACAAATTAATCAAAAAAATGATAATTAAAAAAAAATAGTAAAATTTCAATAAAAATAATCAAAATGAAACATCTAAAAAAAATTAATACAAATATTATTATCATAAATTTATAATATTACAATCTAACCACAAGTAAGAACACTAACAATAACCCCAGTTAAAATCATGGAAGACATACACCTTTGATATATAAAATTCACATATCTAAAAATCCATAATATTAATATATAACTTTCTATGATATTAACAAAATATAAACAAATTCTATTACTCAGTCAATTGTAAAAATAAATTAAATTTATTTTCAAATTTACTGTTCATAAGATAAATTCTATTCATTATTCAATTATAAAAATAAATTAAATCTATTTTTAAATTTATTATTCATAAAACAAATTTATATTTTAAATTATTATAATAATATCAATTACAATAAAATAGACGTAATAAACATAAAATAACATTATACTTCACCCTTTAAAATTAAAATAATTTAAATCATTTCAACCATTAGTTCTGTATGATTTTAGCATCTTGGAAAAGTATGTGATGGCCCACTGAGTCAATTAACCTTCCATATAATTTACATTCTTATTTGGGTGGGACCCATGTTAGTTAAGTTCGGTGATGATAATAATGTTTATATATATCATTAATTCTCTTTACCTTGTGAGATAATTAATAAGGACGGTAATAAGTATTTTAGTTTTACTCAAGGACTTTTATGTATTTTTAGTTTAATTAGATTAAAAATTGTCATGGGTTGTGATTTGTAAGATCAAATGGTGTATATCTTCATAGATGGTTTTCGAATTTTGACCCATGTAAAAGGACGTTTGTTGGAAGCAAAAGGCTAATAGATTATGAAAAGTTATAAATATGATTTAAAATTTAATAGGTTTAACTTTTTATAAAAGTAAACTTTATAGTTGGTTTTCCAAAAATGATTCGATATAATTAAAATTATACATAAAAGTTGGGTTATGATGGTTGTTTTTTCTAATTCTTAATAGTTTTTTATTTTTATGTTTTTAAATAAAAATGGTTATAATTTATATTAAAATAGCAAGAAAATTGTTGGCACAACATTAAGAGAGGCTTAAATACATACTCAGCGAGCTCAATTCAAAGTCTCAGCAGAAATCAACCGTATTCCTAGAACAAAAAACATTTTCCATTAAGCATGCTCAAATATAAAAATTGTTAAATTTTCTTCACACCTTGATCTGGATTTATGTGTGAACAAAATGATGAGGGGCCTATTTATAATAAGGATGAGGGTGAGAACCCCAAAAGTCCAAAACATAACCCTAGAAGATGAACCATCATAAAGTTTGCGGCCTCGAGGTGGTAAGTTGAATAGTCAACTTCCCGAGGTCATAATTTTTGCATACGATCTCTGATTTGGGCGCTCAATAGCTCATTGGAAATTTCTATCCGAGATTTACAACTTTCAATGGTGTCTAAAAGCATGTCGAAGGCAACCTTTTGACCACCCGAATTGTCAAAAAACGTCGTTTAGGGCCTCAAAATAGCCCCAGAAGTTTGGGACCCGAAAAACCGTAGAAAAATAACTAGGAAACTGCCACAATGGATAATTGTTTTGAGCCAGTGGAATAGGTGGGTGGCCACCGATTTCCATCTGGATCAATCCTCCCTCCTTAGGAAGCAATGGTCTCCATTGCGTCGAATCTCGTATCATATCTCGAACTATGTGTTTAGTTGATCTCCTAGTGCGATATTTGCTGAAGTGAAGAGGTCGCTTTTCTTTGGCATCCCGAGAGGGATCTAATTGTTGTGTGGATGATTTGTTTTTGGAGGAGTACCTTGAATGCGCCGCCTTGCATCGTAGAGGTACTCGGATGGATGAGGAAATAACGACTTTGTTTTCTTCGTATGTCTGATGAGCATAAATACCCTGTGATGAGGGTGTGGAGGTAATCTGATGTTCTCCTTCAGACACAATTGTGAAGAGGAATAATTTTCTGATGTGGGAGATTATCTTCCAACCTTGCGAGACTGTGTTAGGTGCAACTGTCTCTAGTATCTGATAGAGTTTTCCTCCCAAAGTAACAATGACACTGCGAGGCTGTGACTCATATACAGCATGACGCTTCCACTTATATGGTTGTCCTAAAAGAACATCACAAACTTCAAGTGGGGCCACATCACGAAGTACCTCGTCTTTGAAAGGCTTTATGCCATATGATAGGAGGCATTGTTGAGTAATGCATATACCTCATCCTTGGCTTAGCCAATCGATGTTGTAGGGTTGTGGGTGTGGTGTTGTCGGAAGCTCCAATCTCTTGACGACCTCTGCTAAGATCAGGTTCTTTTGGCTGCCATTGTCAACAACAAAATGTAGTGGGATTCCCTACACCCACATTTGCGAGTGGAAGGGGCGCTCCTTTGCCTTGACTCTTCAGGCTCCTCCAGTTGAATTTGTGCGGTAGCAACAATGGCAGTGGGGTATACATCAATGATCTGCTTCCCATTGTATGTGGTTGTGGCATTGGGTTCGGAATCAAAATAGGGATCTAATTCTGAAGATTTTATCTCAGCCACCAATGACTGCTTTGAACAATAGTCGCCAGTATTGCGCCAAGGGCGTTTATGAAATTCACACCACTTCCCAGTGTCCTTCTTTATCTTTCCATCCCCCTTATTTGCTTGTGGCGAGGACTGGTTGTCCTTTCCTTTTCCTGTGTTATGCGGGCCAGGGTTTCCCTTGCCTTGCTTATGCGGTGGATTCACAGGTTTAGAGTGTCGCTTATTCTTTTGTCCAAATTTATCCTCGATTTTGACAGCATACCGATAGGCAGATCCAAGTGAAGAGATGTCAAGGAAGCCCATCTCAGTTCGGATGTACTAATGTAAACCGCTGCGATATTTTAGAATTAGGTGTCACTCGGAGTCCTTGATACCCAGCTTTGTGCGCAAGGTATGAAAATTGTTGGTGTACTCCGACACCGTATGGTCCCTCTCTTGACGCATAATGGTCCATTTGGTGTACTAGTCATCATAGTTTCCCACAAGGTAATACTGTTCCTTGACGACATCTATGAAAAGGCCCCAAGTGGGATTTGTCTCAAACATTCCAGACTCGTTTGATGAGGTTTGCTCCCAATAAGTACCCCACCAATTTTGGGCATGGGGGACTGCCTTAAGGAGAGCAAAGGTGATATTTTCCCTATTGGAGAAATTGTGGATAGAGAAATACCCTTCTAGAACATTCAACCAATTATGTAGGGCATATGCATCGATCTGGCCTTCAAATAAAGGAATATCAAAGTTAACTTGTTCCTTGAAGGGAGTTACATCCCTGAACTGGCTGCTCGTTGAAGATGCACTTGCCACTGTCGGCATTCATAGAAGGATTTGGGCGAAACTATCCATCATCTCGTTTCTTTATCACGCGAGGGATTCCTTGAGCAACGATTTGATAGAATCTACTGCTCCTTCGTCTCTCTTTTCTTTCGTCGTGGGAGGTCATTTGGGACCGTGAGAGTGATCAAGTGGAACTAGTTCGAGACCAAACACTCTATACCCGGACCTCATCGGGGACATGCATTGAGAAACAATCAAAGAGCAGATTGCTTTGAAACCACTGATCCGGATTTATGTGTGAACAAAATGAAATAACAGAGATAACATCATAAGCATAGACATTTTGCAAAGATAACAAAGATACAGTAAACGCATATTCTATTAAATGGCAGAAATAGAACAAGCTGTAATACAATTGCTAGAATGGTGGTAGCTATCTCTAAGAAGAGATGTGGCTGCTACTCTCAATCATGCCAAGTTGAATACGAAATGAGTCCAAAGGGACCTATTTATAATAAGGACAAGGGTGAGAACCCCAAAAGTCCAAAACATAACCATAGAAGATGAACCATCATAAAGTTTGCAGCCCCAAGGTGGTAAGTTGAACAGTTAACTTCCCAGGGTCATAAATTTTGCATGCGATCTTTAATTTGGGCGCTCGATAGCTCGTTGGAAATATCTATTCGAGATTTACAACTTTTTATTATGGCTAAGTGTGTGCCAAGGGAAAGATTTTGACCACCCGAATTGCCAAAAAACGTCGTTTAGGGCCTCAAAACAGCCCCAGAAGTTTGGGACCCGAAAAACCGTAGAAAAATAAGTAGGAAATTGCCACAATGGACAATTGTTTTGAGCCAGTGGAATAGGTGGGTGGCCACCGATCTCCATCTGGATCACACCTATCCAAACTACATACCAAACCAGGATTCTTATGGAATGTTGAAAGCTTGCTTGTTTCCATCCAGATTCAAAATTCCTTTGTCCAAAGGAACCGCTTCATTGGCGGTCTTGTCAGCTTCTCCATTGAGGTCACGAAGGATGTGAAAGATTTTAATATTATGGAAGGATTTCATGAGGATTTTAATTTTCTTGTGAATTTGCCTAAGTCTCATATCGTTGGGTTATTTATTTATAGTGAGAGCTTGGATCACAATTCGAGAATCATCGAAGACGTTGAGTTCAGTAATATTCCTGGACTTTGCTTGGTAGAGTCCTTGCCAAGGCGTTAAAGCTTCTGCTATGTTGTTGGAATTTTCACCAATTCCCCAAGAATAACTTAACTCGATGATTTCATCGGGATTAAGAAGAACCCCTCGTCCACCTGTCGCCCCTGGGTTTCCTTTGGACGCTCCATCGAAGAAAAGTTTATACCCCTGGAGAGTTTTTTTGAAAAGATTGAAATCCATTGGATCCATTCGAATTTCCCATTGTTCCTAGCTATGGAGAGCTTACGTACCTATAGTATGAGTCTTGGGAAGAAAATTCTGCATCCAAATTTCTTTAATTGGAGTAAGGACATCCTTATTCTCCCAGTGATGTAGGGAACTAAGGCAGTCTCCCATTAGAGCCTAAGATTTCGCGACTACCTAGGCTGTATGGGAGGACTTCCCTCTAAAGATTCGGGCATTGCATTCCATCCATAATTCCAACATAGTGAATTTGGGTAAATCCAACCAACATGATTTAAGCTTCTCTTTTTTAAGAAGGGAAATGGGACAATTAGTCAGCCAGTCGTTAAGGAGAGCAGTGAGATCTTTTAGTAATTTAACATGTACCGACTAGGGGCCTACGATTTGATTCCAAACCTCAGTTGCGAATGGGAAATTTAACAGAATGTGATTAGCTGATTCTTCTATCATCAAACATAGGGGACATCTCGAAGGTCCTTCCCAGCCCCTTCTTTTGATAATTTCATCTATCAGTATTTTCTTATGTGCCAACGTCCAGATAAAAATGTCGACTTTTGGGAGGCTTTTAATCCTTGATATTTCTTTCCAGAGAGTCGGATCGGGTGGGACGTGTAGAATAACTTGAATCTGCTTGTAACCTTCAACTGCAGTGTAAGCTCCTAACTTGGTACCCCGGCCTCGGGCATCTTTCAACAGACCCGCGACAAGGGATTTCCCATGGAGATAATAAATCAAGATTTGTTCTTCATGGCGGGACTGCCTGGGACAATTCAGAAGTTTCCACTCCTTCCAGGATTTAAAACCATCGCCATTCCATGTTGAGATATCCCAAATGGTGGATATGTTGAGAGAATGATAAAGAAGTTTGATGTTGATTGTGCCCGTGATGGATTTGAGTGGAGGTTGTCCTAGATTGGAGTCCTCCCATATTTGGATGTTCTTCCTGTTTCCCGGTATCTAGCTTAGATGTGGCTTGAAGAATGCCAAAGATTTTTGGCATGATGAGAAGATCAGGGATTTTTTCGTGACTTTTGGAGTCCCATCTAGCCATTTTTCTGGGCCCCTGAGAAGTATTTTTTCCAGATGGCGTGCTTGATCCACGTTAGTTTTCCTGTTACCAACTTCCAAAGAATCTTTGCTCCAATGGCTAGATCATGAGTTCTAATATCTCTAATATAGAGACCCCCTTCTAGAATTGGCTTGGTGGTTTTACTCCAACTGACCAATGGGATCTTATTCTCACTTTGCTTTCCTCCCTTCCACAAGAATCGCCTTAAAATAACTTCCATTTTTCTAATGAATCCACTCGAGGCCAGAAGGATAGAACTTCAATAAATCAGAATGCTAGCTAAGACAAATTTAATTAGAACTAGTTTCCTTGCTATATTGAGCGAGTTTGCTCCCTAGGAGTTAATTTTGGATTTTAGTTTGTCTAGCAGCGAGAGCCAGTGAACAGATTTTGAATTTGCTCTGATAATGGGATTCCTAGGTATTTGAAGGAATCTCATTGACTTTTCTCATTGATTTCCAGAATACTAGATATTTTCGCCATTTCTCTGGGTGAGCAGTTCCATCCGTAGGTTTGGCTTTTCCTGTAGTTTATTTGACTTCCAGAAGCTTCCATGTAATAGCCTAGTTCCCTTTTGATACTTCTAGTAGTGAAGGTGCTTGCTCCTCCAAGGAGGAGCGTGTGATTTGTAAATTGCACATGGTTGATGTCCTTGACTCCTCTTGCTATTCTAATTCCCATTAGATCTTGCTGGATTCAACAACGTTCCAATTGAAAGCTTAGAATTGAGGCTTAGATAGCATAAAGAAGCAAGGAAAGAGAGCATCCTTTTCGTAGGCCCCTAGAGGCTTGGAAAAAATATGCAACTCAACCATTAACCAATGGGGCAATCCATGGAGACCCAATGCAGGTTTTGATTCAGCTAATGAAGCCAAGGTCGAACCCAAACTTTTGCATGACCTAAAACAAGAAGACATGTCTGACCTGTCAAAAGCGTTAGCAAAATCTAATTTGACAATCATACCTTTTTCGCTCTGAATATTGCTCGAGTGGGTAGCTACCTGGACAAGGATAATATTGTCAGCGATATCTCTTGCTTTGATGAAGCCGCCTTGATTCTCTGGAATAATCGCTAGGAGAATGGTTTTGATTCGATTGGCGATCATTTTTGTGATGACCTTGTAACTAATATTACACGGCGAGATTGGTCTGAACCGGCCGAAGGAGGTGGCTCCTTTTTCTTTAGGGATGAGAACTAGAAAAGTCGAATTAGTATTCCATCCAATTTTATGGCATCTCTGAGAATTTAAGACCATTATGTGGAGGTCCTTTTTAACAGTGGTCCAGCAAGCTTGGAGAAATCTAGCTGTGAACCTGTCTGGGCCAGGGGCTTTGTCCGGGTTCACTATCAATGGCGAGTTTGATTTATTTCCTTGTAACCGAGGTAATGAGCTTCTGATTGGAATTTTGTATTATAAGGGATGGAACTAGATCTACGATCTGGTGGCACCTATCATTATGATCTTGAATATTTTTAGATTAAATCTCTTTGAAGTGATCATAAGATTCCTTCTTTATTCCATCAACGTCATTGATGAGCTGATCTTAACTATGTATGGATTTGATGGAATTGAAGTGTTCTCGAGCTTCAGCTTGCTTATGGAAGAAACTTGTGTTCTTGTCACCCGCATGAAGCCAAAGACTTCGAGACTTTTTCCTCCAACAGTCTTCCTCCATTTTGCAGTGGGAGTGAAGCTTTCTTTGGAGCTTCCTTGTTGGTTCCATGTTAGCAGGGGTGGTTGGGATGTCTTCCATATTTTTCTGGTGACTTTCCAATTGATTTTGGACTTCCATTCTCTGGTGTGTGGAGGAATCCATTGTTTTGGCCCATCTTTTGAGCTCTTTTTTACATCGACTATGTTTTTCCTCCCAAATGAAGAAGGGATATCCAGTGACTGGCAGTGTCCATACTTTTAGAACAAGGTCCTAAAACTCTTCTTGGTGGGTCCAAGAGGGATTGAACCAGAATGGGATAGGGCCTTGGTTGGTATCTTTGGTGAATTCGAGTAAAATGGGCTTATGATTAGAGGCGCTCAAGGGGAGGATTTTGGATGAAGCATCCCTTCCTAAGAGGAGGAAGGAGATTTGAACCAGAAATTTATATAATATAGCAAGAATATGTCTGGGTCCCGTTCTCTTGTTTGTCCAGGTGAATTTTCCCCTAAAGGGTTTGATATCTTCCAGTTCCCAATTGAGAATGAGGTCTTCTACCCATTCCTGGAGTAGATCTATAACTATGGATTCCTCTCTCTTTTCCCCCAAGGAAAGAGTAATGTTTAGATCTCCTATGAGCACAATATTTTCCATTTAATGACTTTGAAGATAATCTCCAATGAGGTTCCAACAATATTTTTTATTTTTTTTCGAGAAGAGGGCTGGTACATAAATATTGAACAGACATATTTGGATACCTGAGTCCTTGTGGAGAAGCTTGGTGAGAATCTAGTGGATTCATGTAGCCGAGTCCAGTATATCGGATTTGATCAAATCCCATAGCGTACCTATTCCACCTGAGGCACCTCTTGCACTTGCTGTAGTTCCTTCACCTTTCTTCCAAAATTTTGAACTGGTTTGGAGAATAGTTTGTTTCTCCAATTTAGTCTCATGGATGAGCAGAATGTACGGGAATGATATGCGGATTAGGTACTTCATATATTCTTCCTTTATTCTACTTCCCCATCCCTACAATTCCAGGAGACTATCTTCATTACTTATTTTTAGGGTTTGAAGTGGCCCCCTTGGAGGGATGCCCTTGTTGCCTGGTACTTCGAGTATTTAGCATTTTTTCCAGAGTGGGTTGGGAGCCTTGGATTTTATCCTTGTAAGTGGCAATTTCTCTTCTTTCCCTTCCCATTTTACTCCCCCTTTGTAGCTTGTTGTGGAGTACTTTGAAGGGTGTTTATTTCACCTTCTTCTTCTTCTGAGCTACCCTCCCCAGTTCCAGAGTCATGGGACCCAGTTTCATATTCCTGAGGGCAGGTGGTTTCCTTGTTTTCTTGGAGTTGCCCTGCATGTTTGGGGCTTTTCTCAGAGGGTTTGCCTGAGGAGTTGACTTCATCTTGTTGATTTCTTTACGCATCAAATTTATTTCCGGTAGTGATATGAGCCTTCAGAGTTTCCTTGCTTTTCCCGGAGTTGGAAATAGTTAGATTGGAATCCTTTTGAGGGGCTGATTTAGGGTTTACCTTCGAGCATTTTGCTTGCTTCCATACTTCCCCTGATTCCTTCTCTTTTCGTTTTTTTGGGCATTGCTTTTGGAAGTGGTCATATTCCTGGCAACTTCTACATTTGAATGGCAATTGTTAGTAATCTCGTTTCTGGTAGTGTTTCCAGTCCTCTACCTTGAGTTTGATTGCTTCGGGTAGTCCAGCTTCTAGGTCAACGTCAACACAAATCCTAGCATAGGAATATTGGCTTTTTAGATCAACTTGATCTATGTGTTTCCCTAATCCATTTCCTATGGTTTGCAATGAAGAAGAGTTGCAGCAATGGATTGACAAGTTGGGTAAACAAACCCATACCTGTACCATCTTCGAGACATCTGAAGCTGGATTGAATTCAGGTGTCCATCGATTGAGATACAAGACTTGTGGACCCATGAAGTAAGGTCCACCCCTGAAAATATTATCCCTATCTTATTTGGAGATGAAGTTGGACAAAAAGAATCCCCTGCCTACTAAATAACAGGTCACGCTTGGGGAGATCAATAGTCTCCAGTTTTTTTGTATCCAATTATTCGTTCTTCTTGGGGAGGGCCATAGTCCTGTGAACTGGTCGATCAAAGCCCGATCTGCCAGAGAGACTGCAACTTTCATTGGTTGATCCAGAGGGAGGTCTATTTTCGAGACATTGTCCAATTTCTTTATGAATTTAGGGTGAGAGCTGCTATCAATTTTCTTCCCCTTTGTGTTTGTCGGCCTTGTGAAGGCTTCAAAATTTGCAGAGGGAGGAAGCGTTGGGCTTCTGCCTCCAACAGGACACATGAGCTCAGCCACTCATATCAACCTCGGGGTCAGCAGTCGATCAATTTGCTTGTAGATCAGAGTCGGGACGACGATCTCAAAGCATTAGAGCCTTGATTCTCCAGAACGCTCGATGTTAAAGTTGATCATATCACTTTATTCTTTAATTCTTAATTGTTATTATAAATAAATTGATTATTGTATTAAATATGGTTTGAATAAGAGTTATTTTCTTGCATAACAAAAAGAAAGGATTTCAAGAAGTCTTCAAAAGTAAATGGGGAAACTCCTTACAATTATTTTTGCAATGATGAAAAGATAAGATATTTTTGTATTGAAGAAAAGATAAGAATCTCAAGATTAGCAGAAAAATTCACTTCAAGGTTTTGAAGAAGCTCGAGAAAAGGCAGTCGAAACTCAATCTTCATCTAAATTGAATTGCAAAAAGGAAAAGGGGGCAAAGCAAAGATATAATAGGTAAAGAGATGATCCAGCAAAATGTTGAAGCTAGTGTAAATATTTAAACTACCCTCGTTAGAGGCATTTCAACCTAAGTTTGTGGTTGAATTTCTTATTATCTATGAATGCAAAAAAGAGCTAGAGGAATATTCTTAGAGAGCTCAAGAAGCTAATGATTTATTGGTGGCATTGAACATGATAATTGCAATGTAGTACACAGATTTGTGGTATAAAAATCTCCCATGATGCAAACAACGAGGAGCAATATTATCTCTCCTTTTGTCTCATCACTCTCACAAGAGGAAGGAAATCTAAAAAGGATCTTAGAGTTGAAGTGGAAAGAAATGAGAATTTGAGCTTTCAAACCACTTCAAATATCTTCCATAAAGAAGATTGATTTTTCTCTTTGAGTTGTTTTATTTATCAAATGTTTGTTTTTCATATTCTATTACATAATCAATTAGTAAAATTGTGTTTGTGTACTTATGATAAAAAAGGCGAGGTAACAAATAAAAAGCCATGTATATGAACCAAGTTCCCATCCATAATATTTTGGAATAAGTTAATAAAAGGACAAACTCAACTCCTTTTCAACATAAATTCTTCCCCAAATCCTATATGGTTTTCTTCCAACACTTATGGTTCCATTCGATTGAAGACAATTTTAACGATGGTAGTTTTATCTTATTTTAAAATGAAACAAAAAATTAACAAATCACATAGAACTTTCACTTATAAAAAATAAATAAATATTAACTTTAAAAAAATTGAATTTATCTACCTTTTTTTCTTTCTTCGATGGAATAAATCTTTGAAAATCCTCCTAGTACTTCCCCATGATCCTTGGATGCTAAAAGGGGTAAACAATTGGCTCTGATTATAAAGCCTAGCCCCAAAAGGATCAAGAGAGTCGAACTCATGGCTTCCCTAACTTTGAAGGAAAAGATTTAACTTTTGGCTCATAACCACTTGAACTAACCCTTAAATTTATTTGTATAATGTCCATACATTGTGTGTTACTCATACATGCCAATATGTATTACACTTATTTTTTTTTCACTTGGAATATATAGATTCTTATTATTCACTAAGAATCAAGGAATCCTATGTTACATAACATGTCACATAGAGAGATTTGATCCTAAGTGAAGAATATAACAACATTCCTCATAACAACTCAATCTACACTCAATTGACTATTATATATTACACTCTATTAACATAAACAAATAAAATAACACTTTAATCCCTCACATAATAAATATTGCATGGTGTTTGATTGGGTACATACTTCATGATCGATTATGCATTTTTTCGGTTACGTCCGATAGCAGGAGGCTGATCGTGGTGATCTTGTGAGTTGCATAGGGCTAGTTAGGGACGTGGTCGTGCGCTGGGGCAGGCCGATGCCTGCAAGCATCCACTTTGCTTAATAGTCCTTGGATCGTTGACCTTCCTCTCCTTGTGCTCCCCGGGCTGGCTCAATGGCTTCTCAACTGCTAGATCCTCTTTGGGATGAACCTCGAAGTAACCGAGATCTTGATTTTCAAGCCTTGGTTGCATCCTCCCTGATTCTTCCTGCGGGACTAACTCCAATTTCCAATTTTGTGAAGCGTGTAGTAGTGCCAAGAGTTCAAATCTGTCGACAACTTCAAGAATGAAAGATTTAGCTCTGACCAAGCAAGGTCTAATTGGACAGTTCTCAGGGATCTGGCCATCTATGAAATCCATGGAGATCTAGATCTCCAAAAACTGGATGCCCCTCATCACCGGGGGTTTGCAACACTATTTCTGCAGCATAGGTTTTTACACCTTTCTGTTCGAAAACAAAGAAGACAAAGATCTTATTTTCTGAAGCGGTCCTTATTTTATGGGCCCCCAACGTTTATATCTCAATCAATGGAAACTTTCTTTTGATCCATAAAAGGATGTCCCTTCAGCAATGCTGGTCTGGGTCCGGTTACCGTAGTTACCTCTCCATTGCTGGAATGATGAAGCCCTGCAATCGATCGGGAATTCATTAGGCAGATACATAGATAAATTTGAACCAAAAGGTCCTCTATTCACCTATGCCAGGATCTGTGTAGAGGTAGACTTAGAGAAAGGACTACCGGAAGGAGTTAATCTGTTCATGGACGGATGGAAATTCTATCAGAAGGTAGATTACGAACAGCTTCCATTGAAATGTAGGAAATGTCATGAATACGGACATTTCGTAAAGAACTTCCCCAAGTATTCACAGGAAGAAGCTGAAAAAAAATCCAGAAGAAGGCTGGAAACAAGCAAAGAGGGGGAAAAAAGCAATTCCCACCTCTTCTAGTAACCTCGTAAAAGGGCAAGAAAAAAATCAGGAGCAACCTATAAAAAGCACAGGAACCCTCATCAACAATCAATTTGATGCTGTCCAAACCGAAGAAGGGGAAATACTAGATATAGAAGCTTAGAACAAGGAAGATGGAATAGAAGGTAGCAGGACTCAATCCTCGGTTACTCTTTCCCCAGTAGTGGTAGAAGAGGTCTCAGACAAGGTTCCCAATAGGACAGCCTCCACTGGAGGAACTTGGGTAGAGATGGTGGCAACAAATGAAGAGAACACGGGGAAAACCTATGAAAGATCGTCATTCCCTGGAGGAACATGGGCATAAATGGTTAAGCAAAGCATGATCAACCCAAAGCTGGAATCTCCAAGTCAATCATCATCTCAAGAAGCTCAGGAAACAAGAGGGTTAGGGCCATCCCAATCCACAAGAGGAAGGAAATCTCAGAAGCAGCAGCGAGAGCAAGAGGGAAAAAGAGAAATAGAATTAGGAAGGCAACTCAACATAGAAGATACCAGTCTGCTTCAGAATGTCAAAACTTCTGGAGCTAGAGACTTCAGACCCTGAGTAGGGTCTCATGCAGCCAATAAATAATGAAACTAGTCTCTTGGAACTGCAAAGGCATGGGAGGATCAATCAAGGTAGAAGCTTTGAAAAAAATTATAAATACTGAGAAACCAGACATTCTACTCATCCAAGAGACTAAGATGCCATAAGAGGAGGTTATGAGCAGGTCATCTCTCTTCTGGAAATGAAGTGTTGGGAAGGCCATTAGTTCTAGACGTGCTTCAAGTGGAATACCAACATTCAGCAGAGCAGACAAATTCGACATCAAATCAACAAAAGAAAACATGCACTGGCTATTAGTAGAAGTGAAAAATAAAAGCAATATGGAATTGATTTACATTTGCAATGTATATGGGCCTACCCATTACAGAGAAAAAATGGATTTTTGGACCCTCTACTTTCTTTGAAGACGGACCTGCATGGGAAAGAAGTTATCATAGCTGGAGACTTCAATACAACTAAATCAAGCTTGGAAAAAAGAGGAGGCTCGATCATCAGAGACCCTTTTGGCGAAAAACTAGAAGATCTGATGGCAGAACTAGATCTACTGGATCCTATGCCCAAAAATGGGAAATTCCCCTGGAGCAACAAGCGAGTTGGACCTGGACTGCAAGATTAGACCGGTTTTTGGTAAGTTTAACCTTCCTACAAAAAGATTTTCTTCCTTCTTCACATATTATTTCTTCAGCTACTTCTGACCATAATTCAATCAACGTGGAGATATTCTTTCTCCAGCTCACCCAGATTCATTTGGGAATCAAAGCTCAGGGTTGTTCACTCTTCCCTAGAAAACTGGGCAGTGATCTCCTATTAAGAACCTGTCATTGTTGAAAAAAGCCTCCAATTAGGTTTGGATGCTCTCCATTCTAAAATGGACGTAGAAGAGATCACTACTGGAATCTTAGCTCAAGAAAAGGCCCTAAATTGTGAAATTCTTAAAGCAGCTAGGCATGAAGAAGAGTATATGAGAATTAAATCTTGACAACTTTGGTTAAAAGGAGGAGATAAAAACACAACATATTTCCATAAACAAACCAAAATCAGACTGAGCTTCAACTTCATAAATGAATTGAAAAACAACAATAACCAAATTATCTCTGGGAAAGATAATATCAAGAAGCTGGCTTTGCATCACTTCAACTAGCTATATTCTGACAGTGGTGAGACATATCCTCTCTCCCAAGCAGATTTGCTAATAAAAATTCAACCCATCATTTCTGAAGAAAAGAACAAGGACCTGGAAAATCCAATCATAGAAAATGAGATTATAGAAGCAATATGGACCCTTCATCTAGACAAGTCCCCAGGACTTGATGGGTTTACGATCAAATTTTATCGAGCTGCTTAGGACATCATCAAAGAAGACTTAAAGAAAATGCTAAACTGGACTAGGAAAAAAGATAAAATTGGAGGAGCCACAAACTCCACCTTCCTACCTTTGATTGCAAAAGGAAAAAATCCTCTTTTGATTGAAAGGTTTCGTCCCATTTCCTTATGTAACACCTCCTACAAAATTATCTCCAAAATCCTTGCTACAAGAATGAAAAAAATTATGGCAAAGATTATCTTAGAAACTCAAGGAGGTTTCATTGCTGGCAGACAGATCATGGATAGTATAATCATTGTCCAAGAGGCCATTCATTCCAGGTTGAAACGCAAACAACAAGGTATAGACATAAAGCTGGACATGGAAAATGCCTTGGACAGGGTCAATCACTTCTTTTTATTTGAGATCATGCTCAAAATGGGATTTTCTAAAAAAAATTGCAGATTGATCAAAGCTTGCATAAGTAGCCCTTGGATCGTGCCTCTTGTAAATGGCAGGCCAACCGGTTTCTTTCAAGCATCTCGAGGACTCCGCCAAGGCTGTCTGCTCTCCCCACTTTTATATCTCATCGTAGCTGATTCTCTAAGCAAGAAGTTACATGCCATGCAAAACAATGGAGAACTCAGAGGTCTTAAAATCGCTAGAGGAGTAAAAAATGCTAATCATGCACAATACACAGATGACACTATTCTTTTAGGTGGAGCCTCTGTCATAATTGCTAAAAGATTCAAAGAAGTCATCTCCACATTTCTCAAAGCATCAGATGGGAAAGTGAATGCTGTCAAAACAAAAATCTATGGCTGGAATTGTCCTGCTATAACGATGGCCAGGATTGCCAGGACGCTAGGATATGAAGGCTACACAAACTGGAACTCATTCAGATATCTAGGTGTCCTGATTCACAAAGGGAAAAATAAAAAACCAGACTGGAAAGATCTGGTAGAGAAAATTAAAAACAAAATCCATTCTCTAGGAGCTATTTGGCTCAACCCAGCAGGGAAATCGATCCTCTTAAATGATGTTCTGACAGCATTCCCGATTTTTATTTGTTCCATATCATTAGCACCCAATTCGATTGTACAGGAGATTGGGAAGGAACTTAAACAATTTCTCTAGCAGGGCGGAAAACATAATGGAAACAAGAAGCTTTATCTTGTCAACTAGGATACGGTTTGCAGGCAAAAAGATAGTGGAGGAGCGGGAGTAAAAGATTTGGCTGATATGAACCTAGCGCTTGGAGACAAAATCATATGTAATTTGATCTAAGGAAACAGATCAAGGTGGAAAGAGGCATTGAGGAAGAAATACCTAACAGAAACTAGAGCCAGATGCATAGAAGTCATCCCAATTCACCATAATGCGTCTCCAATATGGAAATTGTGCCAAAATGTAGCATTCATCATCCAAGATGATCTGCGATGGTCAACTGGAAATGGCAAAAAAATTAGAATTTGGGAGGATAGCGTGGGAAATGCTCAGCAGCATGACAACCTTGTGGACCTCAAGCAATGGATGGATTGCCACATCCATATCATTAGCACCCAATTTGATTGTATAAGAGATTGGGAAGGAGCTTAAACACTTTCTCTGCCAGGGCGGAAAACATAATGGAAACAAGAAGCTTCATATTTTCAATTGGCATACGATTTGTAGGCAAAAATATAGTGGAGGAGCAGGAGTAAAATATTTCGCTGCTATGAACCTAGCGCTGGGATCCAAAATCATATGGAATTTGATATCAGGAAACAGATCACGGTGGAAAGAGGCATTGAGGAAGAAATACCTAACAAGAACCAGAGCCAGATGGATAGAAGTCATCCCAATTCCCCATAACGCATCTCCAATATGGAAATTGTGCCAAAATGCAGCATTCATCATCCAAGATGATCTGCGATGGTCAACTGGAAATGGCAAAAAAAAAAGAATTTGGGAGGATAGCATGGGCAATGCTCAGCATCGTGATAGCCTTGTGGACCTCAAGCGATGGATGGATTGCCAAAATATTTCCACGATTGGTAACATTTCAAGTTGGCACAGCAGTGGTAGATGGGATGGATGGAGGCATCTGGAAATGCCAGATCGGTTAAGGAGAGACTACACTCTTCAGTAAACGTTCCTCCAAGGATCATTTCCAATCCACATTAATTTGTCAGATTATAGAAGATGGGGAAAATCCGGATTATACATAGTGAAGGCTGGTTACAACGCAATTCATAATAATAGTAGGAAAGAAGGCATTGGGAAAAATGTTTGGAGTAGTGATGGGCTACCTAAAATAAAATAAAAATTGTTGGCTCTTAACCCATCAAAAAATCCTGGCAGCCGATGTAACACCCCGGTTTTGACCCCGTTTCATTAATGTATATGATGTATATATTGTAATTAATCGTGGTGTGGAGCTAAAGGCAAAATCCCCACCATCGATTTATCGTTTTATGTTCCGGCAATTAAAATCGTTGCTTAAGGTATATTTTGTGCTAGCGGCACATTATAATTTTTTGCCATCATGTAAATATGCTTTTTAATTAAAAACCCCAACTAGCTATGTCTATGCAACAAGTAATGAGATGGGGGCATGATTTTCCTAAGGAATAGGGAGGGAAAATATTTAAACCTTTGGGCCAATGGGGAAAATCCAAATGTCAAAGGGAGAACCCATCAATCAGTCAACTACCCATTTTGTCTTTTTCCCCAATCATTAAATTCTGCCAGAATGTGGCTGAGTTAGTTATTGCATGGCGATGGGAAGAGTATGGGCAGCAATTTCGAATTTGGGGAAAACCAATTTTGACTTTTGGGGCAAGTAATCACCCAAAAAATGCATGCCATTTGCTCCTACAGGAACGTCTTCATTTTTGCTCATGCAGGGAAGCTTCGGAGTTGTTTTACCTCCACGATTTTGCTGGCTGTGTGTTATTCCTTCGCGATTGGGCTCCTGGGCATTTCTATCATTATCATTCACCACTGTTGGGGCTCTCTCAAGTGGTTGGGAATTCGCTGTGTGTAAAATTCGTTTTGAGTTGCTGTGGGTGTGTTTTTCCCTCTCGTGGTAGTCATTTCCTCATTCTCCTGAGCTGTGGATTCGTTTTTGGTGATGATATGTTGTGGTTGGGTTCCTTTCCCCAACGCTATGTTGCATTTCCCTAATGTTTATCAAGCTGAAAATCGTTTTTGTGTTCTCAGCACTACAATTGTGGTGTATGGAATTCGTTTTTGGCCACGTTAGGGCTAAAACGTCCCTGGGATATGATTTGTTGTAGTGGGTTGTTCTTACTCTCCTTGGCAACTAATTATGTGGCTGAATTGTTTTCCTTAACCAAGGAATGGTGTGTATTGTTGTGTGTGTAATTGGTCTTTGGACTGTGTAGGAGTGGGAAGGAGTTTGCTTGACAAACCTAGTGTTTTGTAGGAGGCTCATAGACAGAACTAGAGGGCTGGCTCTCTTCTCTACACCCCCTGAATAGCACTGGAAGGGAATTCATGGCCTGAGGGACTGTGCAACAGAGAAGGGAATGATTCCTTGCGTTGGGTGTGTGTGGATGTCTTAGGAGTTAAGCTAGTTCTGGTGTAGGCATCCTTAGCTCTTCAATGAGCCCACTAGCTTAGCAAACAATGCTTCCATCTCCTGATAATATGATAAACCCAAACATGGCTTTGGCTTGACTGAGTTTGACATATCTTTGGCTATGTGTGAGTCTGCTTAGTTTCCTTTTCCTTGGGGAAATCATGCCCAGCTCAGGGGTGGCAGTGTTGCTGATAGATTAAGGAGCACACTGGCCTATGGTTGGGTGGAACGTTGCAGCAGCATAGCTGGTTGCGGGGAGCTTCATTCGAAGATAAGTATCCTTGTGTGATTACTCATGCAACTGTATTGTTTATGTGAATTATTATGAACATGCTAAAATGTGTTGAATGCTTGAATTAAATGTAATTGCTTCCGCTGAATGTTAATTCTTTAGGCATCTGTGTATCTTGGTTCAATGCATTTTATTTTACGTTTTATGGGGCTAAATGCCCGGGTAGATAGCAGTAATGGGTAGCGTCCTCCTCCCCGGTCAGAGGGTCGGGGATGTTACAACCGAGAACTTAAAAAAGAGGAATAGAAGGTCCATCTCGATGCATTTTGTGCAAAAGTGCGGAAGAAACGCAAAAACATCTCTTTCTAGAGTGTATATTCACTAATGAGGTATGGTGTTCAGCTCTTAAAGAGCTTAATTTTAATATTACTCTTCCTACTAATCAGAAAGATTTCTTTGCATGTTGGAAAGACTATTACCAAGGTACTTTATTTAATAAACCAAACTTCTCGAAAGCGTGGATGGCACTCCCAAAATATGTCTGCTGGAAGATATGGATAGCCAGAAACAAAGGTTTATTTGAAAACCTGAATCATCCTCCTGTCAGAGTCTCCTCCGCTTCCAAAGCATTATGGACAGAAGCTCTCCTTTCCAATGGATTGCGACACTTACAGCGTGAGCCGTTAAACTCCTCGAAAAAATTTGGATGAAAGATCTTCTTTGCCCTGTCAAGCCTTCCCCGAAGGATGCTAAACAACCTACCTCTTTAAATAGGCAGATTCGAAAAAGCCCCGAAATTTTCAGAAATTGGTGGACAAAGTTAGATTGTCATACTCTGTTCTTTGACGAGGCCTCCAAAGGGAATCCAAGATTGACAGGTGTAGGCGGGGTAATTTTTGATCCATGGGGGAACAAACAGAAAGATTTTGCATGGGGTCTTGGCAGGAACACCAACAATCATGCGGAGTGGTTAGCACTATTGAAAGGGTTGGAAATCGGTATCACCCTTGAAATCCGAGATCTAGTAGTGTTTAGTTATTCATTACTAGTCATTAGAGAGGTAAGAAAGCTGGCCATAAATTATAAAAGGCCTTCTAACGAGATGCATCATATTTTCAACAGTCTTATTGATGATTTTAATGCCGTCAACTTTCTTCATATCCTCCGTTCAAACAATCAATCTACAGATCAAATGGCAAACATAGGAGTGCAGCTTGATTATGGTTTTATGGTTTGCAATGGGAAAAATCGGGAACGCTGCTGGGTACCTTGATAAAGGAGTAGTTGTGTTCACTTTCATTAAAAGAATTTATGTCAATTGCTAGCTTTCTTCTGATATGTTCAATTTTTGCATTCTCATTCTCGAAAAATTTGTAAAAATCTATAGCCATCGAAAATGCAGGTTATTTCGAGATAAGATTCATGTTATAAAAGAAGAACAAGATATTATGGTTGTTGAAGTCCAATAAATTCAATCCATCAATATGCTACTTTAATTTTCTTCTTCTTTTTAAATACAAATACCACTCACCCATTTTTGTTAAAAAAAAAATATTGCATTTGAATATTTCTCATAACTCACCAAAGGTTTATCAATAATGAACTCTGTGTGTGTGTGTGTGTGTGTGTGAGAGAGAGAGAGAGAGAGAGAGAGAGAGAGAGAGAGAGAGAGAGAGAGAGAGATTTTTCATGATTCAGGGAAGGTCAATAATAAACTTAAAGAAACAATCACACTATAAAATTAAAGATTATGACATGAACAAATTTTGGTG
>LPNX010434297.1:12272-29483 GCA_001517045.1 Pseudotsuga menziesii
TAGCAAGAATGATGGTGGCTATCTCTTGAGAAGAGATGTGACTGTTACGCTCATCTTTGCAAATCTGAATACAAAACGAGGTCAAAGGGGCCTGCTTATAATAAGGATGAGGGCAAGAACCCCAAAAGTCCAAAACATAACCCTAGAAGATTAACAGTTTGCGGCACCAAGGTGGTAAGTTGAACAACCAACTTCCCGAGGTCATAACTTTTGCATATGATCTCCGATTTGGGAACTTGATAGCTCATTGAAAAGATCTATCTAAGTATGAAATGAACTTGTAACTATCAGAAGTTTGATGCCAAAAAAACATCATTTAGGGCCTCAAAATGGCTCCAAAAGTTTGGGACCTGAAAACCCGTAGAAAAATAACTAGGAAGTTGCCACAATGGACAATTGTTTTGAGCTAGTGGAATAGGTGGGTGGCCATCGCTTTCCATCTAGATCAAATCACCATCTAAAATCCCTCCATGGTTTATTTCTCTGAATCCATTTTAAACCCCAATACCTCTCTCTCCCTCTCTCTCTCTCTCTCTCTCTCTCTCTCTCTCTCTCTCTCTATCTGTCTGTCTGCCTACACCCTGAACCCACAATCTATATCTGTAAACTCCTAGCCCCCAAATCTCTTTCTCTTTGTATCCATAAACCCCTAACCTCCAATATCTCTCTCTCTCACACTCTTTCTCTAAACCCCTACTCCCTAATCTTCCTCTTTCTATCTCTCTCTCTCTAAATATCTAGCATTGAATCTCTCTCTATATATATATATAAACACCTAAGCCCCAATATCTCTCTCTCTCTATATATATATAAACACCTAAGCCCCAATATCTCTCTCTCTATATATATATATAAACACCTAAGCCCCAATCTCTCTCTCTCTCTCTCTCTCTCTCTCTCTCTCTAAACCCCTAACGCTCAATTTCTCTGTTTATCTCTCTTTGCCTTTCTCTCTCCCTTAACATCTAATCCCCAACCTCAAATCCCTCTCTCTCTCTCTCTCTCCCAATCCCTCTCTCTCTCTCTCTAAACCCCTAATCCATAATCTCTATCTCTCTCTAAACATCAATCTCTCTCCCTATCTAAACGTAAATCTCTCTATTTCTCTCGCTTAACATCTAACCCCCAAGCTCTCTCACCCTAATCCCATAATACCTAACCTCAAATCTCTCTCTCTCTCTCTCGTTTCTAAAATCCCAATCACTCCCTCTCTCTCTCTCATTTTTGAACTCCCAATCCCTCTCTCTCTCTCTCACACATTACTGAAATCACAATCCCTATCTCTCTCTCTCTCATTTCTAAACTCCCAATCCCTTTCTCTCTCTTTAAACCTTGAATCCATAAACCCTCTCTGTCTCTCTCTAAACCCTAATATCAGATCTCTCTCTCTCTCTCTTTATCAACCCCTAACCTCCAATCTCTCTCTCTAAACCCCTAAACCCTAATCCCTCTCTTTATTTAAACTCCTAACCCCCAATCGCGCTCTCTCTCTCTTTAAACCCATCACCCACAAAATATATGTCTTTAAACTCCTAACCCCCAATCTCTCTCTCTTTCTCACTCTCTATCTAAACCCCTAATGCTTAATCTCTCTCTCTCTCTAAACATCTAACCCCTAATCACTCTCTCTAATCCCCTAACCTCCAATCTCTCTCTCTCTATCTCTCTCTCTCTCTATCAAGCCACAACCGTCAATATATATCTATGTCCCACACACACTCTCTCTCTAATCCCCTAGCCCCACTATGCCCCTTTATATCTCACTCTCTCTCTAAATCCGAACACCAAATCCATCTCTATGTTTAATGTAGAATCTCTCTGTCTAAAACCTTAACCACTCATATATCTTTGTAGTGACTGTTAACCCAAAAAATCTCTCACTCAGATCTACATGGCCTACACCACACAAGGACATCCATGCACGACCCTCATTTCACCCCATTAGACCCCCACACCCTCAAAAAGGCTTAAGAATGAGAAAAAGGGCTTAAAACCCCCAAAAGGAGCCTAAATAACTCTCCTAGGGGATAAAGCCTCCAAAAAGGGGCTAAAACCCCTCAAAAGAGCCTAAAACCCTAAAAGGAGCTAAAGTTAAGGTGGAAGGGGCTAAAGCCCTGACCAAGGGCTTAGAACCCTAAAAAATGCTATAAATAGAGGGGTGGGGGTCACTCTCAAAACACTTCTCCTATGCATACTGTTATGCTGCCCGTGGATGCCTTGAGACCCTTTGTCTCTCAAGCCACCCACATACCCCTCTAATCCATTCATTATCCCATTAAGCCATAGCTCCTCCACTGCTAAGAGAGAGAGAGAGGTGCTTCTTCCAGCCAGGGCATGGTGGCCCATTGCACCAAAGAGAAGGTATACTTGTGTATTTTGTTTTGTGTATTTGCTTTTATCTAATCCATTACTTGTTTGCAGGTTTTCATTTTCTTTTGCAGGTTTTCTAATATGTTTTTCCAAGTTATTGGAGTGGAACCCTAACATTGTGTGCAGAGGGGTTCTCCATTTGATTTTTCATTACTGTCTAGCCTCATTTCTACTTTTATTTTTTGCATTTCCATCCAGGAACCTATCCTTCCATCCTATAGACGGAAGGTAGCCATTCCTTCCCTGTAGCAAGGGAGAAATCCCTGCTACAAAACTGGCAACCATACCAGGTCGATCCCACAAAATCCCTAGGTCTGTTTTTTAAAAAATTTCAAGTTTCAGTTCAGTTTTTGCCCTAGGTCAATTTTTTTTGTCAAATCTAGTTTAAATCCTATTTATTTACAATTTTTGTTTCTACTGAGCCTCCACAAGGAAAATCTGAGTCCATTTGGCCACAGTACAGGTTACTGTCAGCCGAATCTGACTCAAGATCAAAAGAAATCCCAGTCCGGAGCAGGTCGCACTTATCAGGCCTAAACAGGGGACTAGGTCGCCCTTTTCCCCCAAAAGGTGCAACTTCCTTCAAAAAGACAGACCACTTCTATCTGCAAAATATGAGTGACCCCCTCACCTGCTTCTGGAAAAATATGGCAACCCCCTTGCCACATTTGACCCAAAACGTGCGATCTGTCACTCAGAAGTTAGTTTTTAATAACTAAGGATTGTCATTGCGGCTCAACCACCTCTTTCCAACACAATTGTTTCATTTTTGTTTCTGTTTAGGTTAATCACAATCTCATGTATAGAACAAAGTGTAAGTTAAAAAAATTTAATGGGTTAATGAATATATCTTAACTAAAACTTATCTAAAATCAACAACCTTGCTTACCCTTCCTCCTCTACCCAGTCATCACCCTTCAGGGTATTCTGGGATAAGACGAAGGGCACAGCTCGTATAGTAATAGGCCCTTCACCCAATATTGTTTGAAACCACTAAAAATGGGTGACTTGGAAGGTAGAGGGGGTAGAGAAGGAGGTCTTCTCATGGCACTAAGCGTCCTCCCTGTTGACCAACCTTGCATCCGAGAGGTGACCTGTGGATCTTCGGATGGGCTTAGTCCCATTGTGTTGAGAGCCCAACATGTTCTCCTGGTTGAAGAAGAATATAGGTGTAAGGTAGTCACCTAGTTAGGATATCACAATTCAGGGTAAAAAATGGTATCTATCTACAAAATTTCTATCTGTTTACTACTTTCAACCACAATATGATGAACTCTATGGAATATTCATAAGCCATTTGTAGCCACCAAATAACAGAAACACAGAAAGACATACACACCATACCATGTAAATCAACCCAACTCAGTTCGTGACGCTGAGAGAGCCACTAAAATTTATAAATTTACTCTAAGTTCAAAAATATGCAGTCTTTGAGGACATAAGTCCCTGACTACCTTAACTACAGGAAGTACTTGGGATCAGCCCAGAAAGTCATTGTGAGGAGTACCACAGGAACCCCAAAATAGCTAGCCGCTGAGAGGAATTGCCAAGCGAAACGGGCAACAACCCCCACCGATTGAGTAGAACGCTTGTGAGGAAAAATCCAAGCGTTGTCTTCTAGTAGTCTTGGTGGCCGAGTGACACCTATAGCCAATAGCAAGCCATTGAAACTGGGGTCCAAAAAATCCTTTCCACAAGTTTGATACACAAATCTAACACAATTGATCCCTCACGTTCTTCCTCACGCCTAAGAGCCGAACCACCACAATTCTGGTCATTGAACCGACACTGTCGAGACCATTCTCGATGACCTCTCACACCATCAGAAGGCCACAGAACCTCTAATTCAGATTCAAACCCATATCAGTATGAAATAGACCTGCACACTGCACCATCAAGCCCCATGGCTGGTGCAAACCCGGATCCATTTTTTGGCATAGCAATCGCTAGTGGACCCATGTCCACACCACAAACTTTCACCAACAACCTTGCAGGTGGCCCCAACATATTCATGCAAATTGTCATCAGCCAGCTGCCACCACCCACAGGGACCACTCAAGCTGATGCACTTGCAACACATGGGGGTAGTGGCCCTCTCACATACGCTGCCCCTCCTGTCACACATGGGGGCAGTGGCCCTTCCACATACACTGCTCCTCTTGTCACACATGGGGGCAGTGGCCCTTCCACCTACACTGCCCCTCCTGTCGTACATGGGGGTAGAGGCCCTTCCACCCACACTATGCCTCCCACCACACTTGGAGGAACTGGCCCATCTATAATGGCACCACCAATACCCCCAGCTATGCAGATACATTATCTACTTACAAACCCCACCACCATACCTAACCCATCTCACATCAAGCTAGGGTCAAACCTGCCTTTCATGGATCGTCTTAACTTTCCTAATTTGGCTCGATTAATAAACAACCCCATCCACCATCAAAATTTTTGGCCTCCCATGCCAACCAAACTTCCCTCAGACATTACCAAGTTTGAAGGGAGGGCAAGGGAGTGTCTCCAAAACCACATCATGACATTTCATCTATATTGCTCATCAAACAGCATCGTAGATGATTTGATCAGGCTAAGACTATTCCAACGCACCCTCACAGGTGCTGCAGCCAAATGGTACATTGAGCTACCACAAGCCAAGTACCCAGATTTCAACTCCTCATCAGCTATGACGAAGGGGTGGAGATCTTGTTATCTTGCTGCCAGAACACTGCGACCCATATAACCAACCACATCCATGAGTGGTGGCGACGCTGTGGTCTGTGTAAGATCCAACTCGATGATAGGATCTTCCTAGATTGGTTCCTCAAGACCTTGCTCCCACCCATAGCAAAAGACGTCGCATCCGAATATCCCCAATTCGAAGAAGAAGCCATCTTGAAAGCCTAGCAGTTCGATCTGATTTATGCACAGTCTGGGTACCTTTACATTGTCATCCCAGATGCTCCCCGTGCGAGAAATTCCCATCAAGATGCACCGGGGCATCCCTTGCTATAGACGGCATCATAGGCTTGGTCTCTCACCAACCACAACACCGTCCAACACCACCTGCACTACCACCACAACCAAGCAACACTGCGAGTGTTTCCTACCAAAACCAAACTCCAGACTATGCAAGAATGATGTCCCAATCTCGAGCCACAACTTCTTACGCACAACCTATGCCACCACAGCAGGCTCAGGCCTTGGCTTGGCTAACAAAACAATACGTGGGAAAAATTCCCACATTTGTGGCACCGCCACCCACCCAAATCTACTATGCACCACCAGTGGAAGCGGTTAAAGCCCCCACCCCTACTCCACCCACTCCATTGGGATAGGTGTTTGCATAACAAAACCATCCCAACCATCTAACCCCCAATAATCAACAAGGGAAAGCTAGGAATAATTGACCCCGAAACCAAGGCAACAATCAACCGTGGGGAGGCAGTCAACAACAAAACCCTCACAACAATGCCATGGAAAACCGGCTAGCCTAAATCCTCCACGACCAAATGCACCAAGGCGCAACGCCCCGTTGCATATGAACCAACCATGCACACTCTTTGGGGTCTACGAGCACTACACACTTCAGTGTCCCTTTAGGCCATACTCTCTCTCTCTAAACATCTAACCCCTAATCACTCTCTCTAATCCCCTAACCTCCAATCTCTCTCTCTCTCTCTCTCTCTCTCTCTCTCTCTCTCTCTCTCTCAAGACACAACCTTCAATATATATCTCTGTCCCACACACACTCTCTCTAATCCCCTAGCCCCACTATGCCCCTTTATATCTCACTCTCTCTCTAAATCCCAACACCAAATCCATCTCTGTGTTTAATGTACAATCTCTCTGTCTAAAACCTTAACCACTCATATATCTTTGTAGCGACTGTTAACCCAAAAAATATCTCACTTACATCCACATGGCCCACACCACACAAGGACATCCATGCACGACCCTCATTCCACCCCATCAGACCCCCACACCCTCAAAAAGGCTTAAGAATGAGAAAAAGGGCTTAAAACCCCAAAAAGGAGCCTAAATAACTCTCCTAGGGGCTAAAGCCTCCAAAAAGGGGCTAAAACCCCTCAAAGGAGCCTAAAACCCTAAAAGGAGCTAAAGTTAGGGAGAAAGGGGATAAAAGCCCAAAAAAGGGGCTAAAACCCTGACCAAGGGCTTAGAACCCTAAAAAATGCTATAAATAGAGGGGTGGGGGTCACTCTCAAAACACTTCTCCTATGCATACTGTTATGCTGCCTGTGGATGCCTTGAGACCCTTTGTCTCTCAAGCCACCCACATCCCCCTCTCATCCATTCATTATCCCATTAAGCCATAGCTCCTCCATTGCTAAGAGAGAGAGAGAGGTGCTTCTTCTAGCCAGGGCATGGTAGCCCATTGCACCAAAGAGAAGGTATACTTGTGTATTTTCTTTTATCTAATCCATTACTTGTTTGTAGGTTTCCATTTTCTTTTGCAGGTTTTCTAATATGTTTTTGCAAGTTATTGGAGTGGAACCCTAACATTGTGTACAGAGGGGTTCTCCATTTGATTTTGCATTACTGTCTAGCCTCATTTCTACTTTTCTTTTTGCATTTCCATCCAGGAACCTAGCCTTCCATCCTATAGACGGAAGGTAGCCATTCCTGCCCTGTAGCAAGGGACAAATCCCTGCTACAAAACTGGCAACCATACCAGGTCGATCCCATAGGATCCCTAGGTCTATTTTTTTTTAAATTTCAAGTTTCAGTTCAGTTTTTGCCCTAGGTCAAATTCTTTTGTCAAACCTAGTTTAAATCTTATTTATTTACAGTTTTTGTTTCTGCCGAGCCTCCACAAAGAAAATCTGAGTCCATTTGGCCACAGTACAGGTTACTGTCAGCCGGATCTGACTCAAGATCAAAAGAACTCCCAGTCCAGAGCAGGTTGCACTTATCAGGCCTAAACAGGGGACCAGGTCACTTATTTATGCCTCACAGGTGCGACTAGGTTGCCCTTTTTCCCCCGAAACGTGCAACTTCCTTCAGAAAGACAGACCACTTCTGTCTACAAAATATGAGTGACCCCCTCACCTATTTCTGGAAAAATATGGCAACCCCCTTGCCACATTTGACCTGAAACGTGCGATCTATCACTCAGAAGTTAGTTTTTAATAACTAAAAATTGTCAGTGTGGCTCAACCACCTCTGTCCAACACAATTTTTTCATTTTTGTTTCTGTTTAGGTTAATCACAATCTCATGTACAAAACAAAGTGTAAGTTAAAAAAATTTAATGGGTTAATGAATATATCTTAACTAAAACTTACCTAAAATTAACAACCTTGCTTACCCTTCCTCCTCTACCCAGTCATCACCCTTCGGGGTATTCTGGGATAGGACGAAGGGCACAGCTCGTATAGTAATAGGCCCTTCACCCAATATTGTTTGAAACCACTAAAAATGGGTGACTTGGAAGGTAGAGGGGGTAGAGAAGGAGGGCTTCTCACAACACTAAGAGTCCTCCCTATTGACCAACCTTGCATCCGAGAGGTGACCTGTGGATCTTCGGATGGGCTTTGTCCCATTGTGTTGAGAGCCCAACATCTTATCCTGGTTGAAGAAGAATATAGGTGTAAGGTAGTCACCTAGTTAGGCTATCACAATTCAGGGTAAAAAATGGTATCTATATACAAAATTTATGTCTGTTTACTACTTTCAACCACAATATGATGAACTCTACGGAATATTCATAAGCCATTTGTAGCCTCCAAATAACAGAAACACAGAAAGACATACACACCATACCATGTAAATCAACCCAACTCAGTTCGTAACACTAAGAGAGTCACTAAAATTTATAAATTTACACTAAGTTCAAAAATATGCAGTCTTTAAGGACATAAGTCCCTGACTGCCTTAACTGTGGGAAGTACTTGGGCTCAGCCCAGAAACTCATTGTGAGGAGTACCATAGGAACCCAAAAGTAGCTAGCCGCTAAGAGGAATTGCCAAGCAAAACGGGAAACGACCCCCATCGATTGAATAGAACGCCTGTGAGGAAAAAGCCAAGCGTTGTCATCTAGCAGTCTTGGTGGCCGAGTGACACCTATAGCCAATAGCAAGCCATTGAAACTGGGGTCCAAAAAATCATTTCCACCAGTTTGATACACAAATCTAACACAATTGATCCCTCACACTCTTCCTCACGCGTAAGAGTTGAACCACCACAATTCTGGTCATTGCACCGACACCATCGAGACCATTGTCGACAACCTCTCACACCATCAGAAGGCCACACATCCTCTGATTCATATTCAGACCCATATCAGTATGAACTAGACTTGGACACTGCACCATCAAGCCCCATGGCTGGTGCAAACCCGGATACATTTTTTGGCATAGCAATCGCTAGTGGACCCATGTCCACACCAAATATTGTCACCAACAACCTTGCAGGTGGCCCCAGCATATTCATGCAAACTGTCATCAGCCACCTGCCACCACCCATATGGACCACTCAAGCTGACCCACCTGCAACACATGGGGGTAGTGGCCCTCTCACATGGGGGCAGTGGCCCTTCCACATACACTACCCCTGCAACACTACCCCTCCTATCACACATGGGGGCAGTGGCCCTTCCACATACACTACCCCTCTTGTCATACATGGGGGCAGTGGCCCTTCCACCTACATTGCCCCTCCTGTTGTACATGGGGGTAGAGGCCCTTCCACCCACACTATCCCTCCCACCACACTTGGGGGCACTGGCCCATCTACAATGGCACCACAAGTACCCCCAACTATGTAGGTACATTATGTACCTGCAAACCCCACCACCATACCTACCCCATCTCACATCAAGCTGGGGTCAAACCTACCTTTCATGGCTCCTCTTAACTTGCCTAATTTGGCTCAATTGACAAACGACCCCATCCACCATCAAAAATTTTGGCCTCCCATGCCAACCAAACTTCCCTCAGACATTCCCAAGTTTGAAGGGAAGGAAAGGGAGTGTCTCCAAAACCACATCATGACATTTCATCTATGGTGCTCATCAAATAGCATCGTAGATGATTTGATCAGGCTAAGACTGTTCCAACGCACCCTCATAGGTGCTGCAGCCAAATGGTACATTGAGCTACCATAAGTCAAGTACCCATATTTCAACTCCTTGGCTTTCATGTTCCTACAATATTTCCAACTCCTCGTCAGATATGACGAAGGGGTGGACATCTTGTTATCTTTCTGCCAAAACACTGCAACCCATATAACCGACCACATCCATGAGTGGCGGCGACCCCGTGGTCTATGTAAGATCCAACTTGATGATAGGATCTTCCTAGATTGGTTCCTCAAGACCTTTCTCCCACCCATAGCAAAGGACGTCGCATCCGAACATCCCCAATCCGAAGAAGAAGCCATCTTGAAAGCCTAGCAGTTCAATCTGATTTATGCATAGTATGGGTACCTTTACACTGTCATCCCACACGTTCCCTGTGCGAGAACTTCCCATCAAGAAGCACCAGGGAATCCCATGCTATAGATGGCATCATAGGCTCGGTCTCTCACCAACCACAACACCGTCCAACACCACCTGCATTACCACCACAACCAAGCAACACTGCGAGTGTTTCCTACCAAAACCAAACTCCAGACTATGCAAGAATGATGTCCCAATCCCGAGCCACAACTTCTTACGAACAACCTGTGCCACCGCAGCAGGCTTAGGCCTTGGCTTGGCTAACACAGCCATACGTGGGGAAAATGCCCACATTTGTGGCACCACCACCCACCCAAATCTACTATGCACCACCATTGCAAGCGGTTCAAGCCCCCACCCCTGCTCCACCCACTCCATTGGGATAGGTGTTTGCACAACAAAACCGTCCCAACCAGTTAACCCCCAATAATCAACAAGGGAAAGCTAGGAACAATCGACCCCGGAACCAAGGAAACAATCAACCGCGGGGAGGCAGTCAACAACCAAACCCTCCCAACAATGCCATGGCAAATCGGCCAGCCCAAATCCTCCACGACCAAAAACAACGAGGCGGAACTCCCCGTTACGTACGAACCAACCATGCACACTCTGTGGGGTCTACGAGCACTACACACTCTCCCTCTCCCTCTCCCTCTCTCTCTCTCCCTCTCTCTCTCTCACTCTCTCTCTGATATATATATATATATATATATATATATATATATATATAACCTCTCTCTCTCCCTCTCCCTCTCCCTCTCTCTATATATAAACCCCTATTAACCCCCAATCTATCTCTATGTAAACCTTAAACCCCCCAATTCTCTCTCTATATATATATATATTTATCTCTAAACCCTTAACCTTGAATATCTCTGTCTCTCTAAAACTATCCCTCAATCTCTCTTTCTCTCTCTCTCTCTAGACAACTAACAGTCAATCTCCCTCTTTCTATCTCTCTCCAAACTACTAACACCCAATCAATCTCTCTATTTAACCCTTAATATCTATCTCTCTCTAAACCCCAAACCCCAATCTCTATCTCTCTCTCTAACCACTAATCTCTAATATCTCTCTATAAACCCTTAACACACATTCACTCTATATTTCTTTCTCACTCTCATGTCTGCAAACCCCAAATGCAAAACCATCTCCCTCCCCCCTCTTTATCTATCTCTCGCCCCCACCAATTACCATACATACTCTCTCTTTATCTTCGTATAAACCCCTAAACTTTAATATATCTATCACAATCTCTCTAAACCCCTAATCCCTCATCTCCATATTTCACTCTCTCTCTCTCTCTCTCTCTCTCTCTCTCTCTCTCTAAGGCCCTAATATCGAATATATATCTCTCTCTAACCTCCTATCTCTCTCCTTCTCACACTCTAAATGCCTAACCACCAATCTCTCTCTCTATAAACCTCTAACACCCAATCTCTCACTCTCCCTCCCTCTAAACCCCTAACCCCCATTCTCTCAGTTTATATATCTTATCTCTCCCTTAACCTATAACCCCCAAGTTCTCTCTCTCCCTTACCCTCTCTCTCTCTCTCCCCAAACCCTAATCCTTAAAGTCTTGTTGTAATCTCACAGATCACATAAGGTTACCAATAATACATAAAAATATACAGAAGTATACACAGAGACAAGAGACAAGAACAGATCGGATGAACAGATTATATTATTCTCAATAGATCATACAAAGCCAAGAACTGAACTTCGTTCTTGTGTGGCTCAACAGCCTAATATATACAGGTTACAAACAGTTACAATCATAACTACCTGTCGGTTCACCGAACCGACACGACTATTAGTTAACAGACTAACTACTGTGTTTACTCAGCCGACCGACGTAGTTGGTCTCTCGACTTAGTCGGCTGATCGACTAAGTCGGTCTTCATTCAAGTCGACTTATGTCGACTTGCTCCTTCTACATCTCCCCCACAAACAAAACATTTCTTCGTCCCGAAGAAGGAGGGAGGTAAAAAAATAGATTAGAAGTACAAAAAGAGATTGCAAAAGGAGACTGCTACTGAGGTGGGCTGTGCAGGCGAATAGTTGGTCTTTTCTGTACACAAACTTCGACTATTGCTGGTGCTGTGATGGCAAGTTGATGTTGAAAGTCTGTCCATGTCTGTAATGCCTTCTCGATATCGATGGTCAAGGTAGTGAGTCCTGACAGGATCGACATCTTTTCAGACATGGATTTTTCTGCTATGTTTTCCATGGTCGGGCCCAAGATCTGATTTTGCTCGTCGGCAGCCTGGAGGAGTCTCTTTATGTGGGGACAGAGGTGGTCAACTTTCTCCAGGTTAGGTAGAGCCTGTTGAACCCACTGATGGGCCTCACGTTCTAATTTCTGCAGCTTGTTGGTTTCCATGACAATCTTCTCTTCGACGGTCTGCCGTAGTTCAGCTTCTGTGGACTTCCGAGCTTCTAGAGCTTGGATGCCTTGTCTGGTTTGTCATGTCTGCTGGTATACCTGTCCATAGTGTGTCGGCCAATCTCTGAGTACTTCTTCAGTGACAATAGATTCCTCCATATGGTCCTGTAAGACCTTGTATGCCTCTGAAAATGCAGTGTGTTGGGCCAACAACAGTCGGGCAGTTTCTTCCTTCTGTCCTGCTTTGGTCTCTTGGAGGTGTGTCTGGATGGTCGATACCATCCCTTCCAATATCTGATATGCCCTCTCCAAAGGTCGATCTGTGGCTACTTCAACAGGGCCTGGAACAATGGATTGAGCAAGAGACCTGCATTTGTCGAGGAACTCAACTTCTTCTGTCTCCTTATCCTTGAGTTGTTTCCTTAGTCTAGTCATCCTCCTCTTCGACTCTTTGGCTAGGGTGTTGAGTAAGTGGCCGACCTCTGAGTCGGTCAACGAGCTTACATCCCTTAAGCTAATCCTTAGCTGATCGGGTCTAGGAAGAGGTTCTGTTGGCTCCTTTGCTTGCTCTGTTGGTTTTTCGAGAGGACCTGCAGAAGTGGAAGGTGGATCAGAGGTCGAAGGGGTTTGTGTCGGAGGGGTTGGTTCAGTGGTCGGGGGTTTTTCGGTTTGGGGAGGTGGTATGTCCACCTCCGGCTGTGATGATGATGGTGGTCTCGGCTGTGAATCAGGCGGTGGTGGAGGTGGTGGAGATGATGGTGGTGAAGGTGTGGATGGATGGTGGCCTGATCCTGGTGGTGATGGGGAATGGTGTTGGGGACTTTGGTCGGAAGATATAATGTCTTCTTCCGGTGGGAGTTGGTAGTCGGTGAAGGTCTGTTCATGTCCTGCTATGTCGCCACTGTCATGGACCCTTGTAAATACGGTTGTTTGGTGTGCATATGTCTTTTGGCTTGCTTTTAGGGGAGTTGTTGTCTTGATTGTCTGCGCCGATTTGAACAGTGCAGGAAGTGTTGCAAAGAAGGCTTTAAGCTCTTGGTCCGAGCTTTCCCTGGCTCTGAGTGCCTCAGGGATAACTCTTTCAAAGTCTTCGGGGGAAACGTCGGCCTGCTGCACTGGTGCTTGCTCCTTGACTATTTTAGTCGGAGATGGATGGGGAGGAGTCGTCACCAGGTCGACCACATCTTCGGATAGTGGTGTTGTTTTGGCCTTCTTTGGCCGACCTTCCGGTGCTCCTGCTTCAACAAAACGCTGAAACTGAGTTTCAACAGTTACCTTATTTGCTCGGGCATCTTCGACAATATCGAGTGCCGATGCTGCCATTTCGTCTTTGTCGTCGGTGGAGTCAGCAAGGACAAGCTTACGCTTACCTTTGCCTTGCTGACGTTTCTGCAGTTTGATGTTCCTTCTGGCAATGGCTATCTCCTTCGCCAATTTCTTGAGAATGCTCCGAGACACAGCATATTCAAGGTTGTCTTCCTCGACTTCCCCTGTCGGGGTCTGAGCTGGGTCGACAGTCTGAGTAGCCGGAGGAGCTGTTTGTTGTACTGGTTGTTGTGCTAGTGGTGGTGTCTGATGTTGCTCGGTCGGGGGGTCCACTACTGGTGCAGTCGGATGCTTCACTATTAAGTGCACCCGACCAGGAGTGCCAGTCGGAGTATCCTGCATCATAAAAGTGCTAATATACAAGTGCAGCTCGTAATCTTCCTCCTTCTCCTGGTCGGTCAGAGGTTCGACTATAGAGAAGTCGACCTGTTTTGCAGCCTCCGGGATTTGAATTTTGGTTTTTGTCTGTCTAGACAGCTCCCGAAAGATCTGCTCAACTGTGGGATAGTAGTCGAGGTCCCTGGCATTTGAATCCTGAGTGTTTGATGACCATACGGATGTATGGTCGAGCTCCAGCTGGATGTGTGAGTCGGCTGGGAGGTGTCGTCGGATGTTCTGGGGCACCCTCCACCTTGTCGTTCGCAGCTTAAGCTGCTGGAACCAGTTTTCCAGAAATATCTTGCATTGGTTTAATTCATGCACAGTTCCTTTTTGGGAAAAGGGTTTGAATCTGTGCATCTCAAATTTAGTCGGCTCTCGGAAGACAGGACTGCCTTCCGGGCATATATAGTACATAGCAATCCAAATGATTAAGGAGGGGAATTTAATAATACCTCCTATTTCCTGACAGCGCTCGCATATGGTTTTGACCAAGTCTGCGAGGTAGTCTTCCCATCTAAAGATGCATCCGTCGGTTGTAATTTTGTCAACGGCGTCTAGCATTTCCAGTTTGAGGTCACTGCTGCGACCGGCCAAGGTGAGAGTAATGGCGATGATTTTCGCCACAATCTGTGGTGTTCGTGCCTCGATCTGACTGATCATCAGACCCTTGGAGTTTTTACCCGATGCCGAACCTGTAAAGTGTTCGACTAGCCCTTCCTTGATCCCAATGGGGACCGGGTCACCCTGGTTTGACAAACCAGTAAGTCGGGAGATAACATCTCCATTGATGTCGACCAGTCGGTCAAAGTAAAATCGGCCGTTGTGGTAACGACTGATAATGAATTTGACCGCAGCTTCCTTCATACCAGTGAAGCTGGCCATGAGAGGTGCGTTTGCATAAGCATATATGGTGCTATGCCTAACTTTCTCAGCCTCCTGGGTGAGTCGTCGGTCTTCAAATGCCCATTCTTGGATATCCGTCCACAGCTTTTGAAACGGACCCTCCTGGACTTTCGCGTTTTGGATTCGCTTTAGTCGCTGGAGTAAGGGTGAGTCTGCTGCCTGAAGTTCTTAAGCCTTAGCCGAAGCTCTGGTGCGTTTGGGTGCCATGGTTTCTGACTGAACAGACTGGTCGGAATTTTTACAGGGTTCACAAATTTCAGTCGACTGGGAGTTCGAATGCTCAGTAGGTACGTGGTGTGGTAAATGAACTGTGGGATGTCCATTATTTATAGGCGCGGGTGGGGTGGAGTGTCGAACTGGGTGAATTAATGGCGGACTTGACAGGCCAACTACAACACTCGAGTGCGATTTCATGAATCTGGGGCGGGGCTCGAGGCCATTAATGCGGGATGGGACGCTCCAGGTCGGCGGTCGGTGTCGGTGGTGAGAACAGTCGACATGGTCGGTCGGTGAAGATGGTCGATGGAATTGAAGTCGGTTGTCGAAGGGGTGAGTGGCTGTCATGATGGTGGTTTCTGAGTGTACGGTTTTTGATTTTTGGAATTTTTGTATCTTTTGATAGGTTTTTGGTGTCAGTTAAGACCGTTATATGATTTTTTTTTTTTTTTCAATTTTTGTATCGTTTAAGTCGGGCTCCATTAACAAGCTTCCGAAATACCAGGCCCTGTAATGTTTTTAGTCGGACTGAACCATTGGGGTTTATTTCTTCGACAACATAAGGTCCCATCCATTCTGTGTGAAGTTTCTTAGGCTTGCCTTTGACTTGACTGTTATACAGTAGGGCAAGGTCACCAACTGACTGATTTTTGTTTCTGATATTACGGTCGTGCCAAGCTTTCTGCTGCTGTTTTTGTATTTCTTGGTGCTAGATGGCCATAAGTCTATGTTCTTCCAATTTATTAAGTTGAAGTAGTCGATCTTTCCTGGCCTGTTCAACGTCGACATGTAGTATCTGTGCAATGATAGGTGCCTGTTGTCTGAAGTGCAGAGGTACGACTGCTTCTTGTCCATATACTAGTCGAAATGGGGTGTGATCAGTCGACCGTTTATACGCAGTCCTGTATGCCCATAAGACTGCAGGAATTTTCTCATCCCAATAATCTTTGTCAGCACTGCATATTTTAGTCAGTCCTTTTGTCAGTGTTTTATTGAAAGCTTCAATTGCACCATTCGACTGGGGGTGGTATGCTGTACTACGTCGGTGGTCGATGTGAAACTTGTCGATTAGATTTTTGATAGTTTTGTTAACAAAGTGTGATCCTTGGTCGCTGATCAGAGTGAGTGGACATCCAAATCGAGTAATAATATTTTCATAAATGAACTTAGCAGCTACTTCACTTGAACAGGTCTCGACAGGTTCTGCTTCTGCCCATTTAGTAACATATTCGACTGCAGTGATGATATACCTTGCACCTGATCGTCGGGCTGGGACAGGGAATGGTCCTATGAAGTCTATAGCCCAGATTTCAAATGTAAGACTAGGGTTTATAGAGATCAGGGGCATTTCTGTACTCGGAAGTGGTCGACCAAGTCGTTGGCATCTGTCACATCGACTAACAAAGGTTTTACAATCCTTATGAAGCGTCGGCCACCATAATCCAGACTGTTGAATTTTCTTAGCAGTTGTGTCGGCCTGAAAGTGTCCTCCTGCTGGTCCGTAGTGTGCTTCGTGCATGATTTGCTCTCGTTCATGGGCAAGGACACATCTTCTAAGAACATCGTCTAACCCCATTTTGTATAGAAATCCGTTGATGAGGCTGTATGGGGTAGCCTTCATAGTTAGGATTTGCTTCTTTTTAGTGTTCAGACCTTCTGGTGCCTGACCTGTTTCTAGGAACTGAGCAATTTCCTCCAGTTCTTCGGGTACTGCTTCTATACGAAATAGATGTGCATCTGGTAGGTCGTCGTTGATTCCAGTCGGTTCCTCTCCTGTGTCGATTCGGGATAGGTGGTCGGGTCCGACATTTAGCTTCCCTGGTCGGACAACTACTTCAAATTCAAATTCTTGGAACAGTAAGAGCCATTGACAGATTCTACCATGGTGAAGGGGTTTGTTTACGAGGTACTTCAAAGCTTGATGGTCGGTGTAAAATATGAAGGGGTTAGCTAATAAATAGTGTCGATATTTCTGAAGTGCAAAGACCATTCCTAGGGCTTCCCGTTCGGTGGTCGAATAGTTCCTTTCAGCCTTATTTAGTTTTCAACTGCTGTAAACTATAGGGTAGTCCATCCCATCGTCTCCTGGTTGAGTCAGGATAGCTCCAATTGCTATGCCTGATGCATCGATATGCACATGGAATTTGATCGACCAATTTGGAAATCTAAGTATG
>LPNX010434298.1:8071-27860 GCA_001517045.1 Pseudotsuga menziesii
CATAAGGGGGTCTGTGCAACATATTTGAATTAAACCATGTTTAGATCTGCAATATCAGGCATGTATCATCCCAAATAAATATTCTCATAAGCAACTTCTTCAACTCCACAGGTATCCTTCTTAGATCTTAGACAACAATGGAACCCCCCAAGACCTGCCACAAGGGAAACTTTTATCATCCCACTTGGTGTTTTGTTTCTTGCAGGCCACCACGCATGGTTTTCTGCAATGTAGCTCCTGACATGGTTCCTACATCAAACCATTAGTACAAAGTTAATCAAATCAAAATATGAATTTACAATTCTGTCTCCTATAGAATTAGATTTTTTTTTGCAATCTTAAGGCCATCCTCATTTTGTTTGGATTTGGTAAGCGGGAGAACTTATCCCCTATCATTTACACTTGCTGCCAACTTGGATAACCACATATAACATGTAATATTAACACAATTCTAGATTAGTCAACAATCAATATAAAAATATCAGAATTCCAAATCTGGGATTTAGAAATCTATTTTTTTCAGTTTTCAACACCCTGAGGTCCTTCTCAAACGTTTTGGCCCTTGTACATGGTAGATTCTTGTCTTAATTTTATTGGACATAACCGTATTGCCATGTCTTTATTCAATTCTACCTGCAATCTATAACTTCCAAACAACCGAGCAATTTGGTGGGCCTCTACAAGATTTACACTAATCTCTGAAGTGATCTTCAAAAATTACAACACTAAATAATTCAAACCATATCAGTTACTACCATTTCCAAGACACTGGAATGGTTATCTTAAATGCTTCATTAAAATAACCTAACATTTTCACCTTATTTATGTAACTAAAACAGACCTTCCATACCCATGATTAAGAAATCATGTTAATCATGCCTTCATACTAGACCATTGCACTCTCATTATACCCTTCACCACATACCAGGTTCAAGTTTTTATTAGCTAAACATTCTTTGTTCATCCTTCTTTCTCACTACTTCATGTATCTTACTGGTTTGATTTCAGTGAAAGGAAACTCTGAATCTAATGCTAGGCTCCCCTTTAATAGTGTTTAGATGGACTGTCACTAGATTTAGTCTGGTTCTAAACTTGGTAGAACTGCTAAATTAACCTCACTCGGTCAATGGTCCCACGGGCGCTCAACCAAGAGTGGATTTCAAATCCACTAGGGATTCGATTTCATAAACATTAGAGGAAATTTGAGGTATAAAATGGGCCTCCTAAGGAAAATAATAAAATAATAGTTCAAATAATAAAATAATAGTTATTAATTTTGGAGGAAGAATGAAAAAAACTACTTTTTTGTTCGTATTTTCGACATATCTCCTTATGTATTTACTCAAATTTCAAGTGGTAGAGCTTGTTGGATGAAGAATTTAATTCCACATCCAATGAGTACCCACATTGCATACCTTTTACAAACCCTGCTACCCCAAAAATAAGAAATACCTAAAAAAACATGATGATGATGTCATCATCACATTTTTTAAGGTGTTTTTTTATTTTTGGGGTAGAAAGGTCCATAAAACGTATGTAGTGTGGGTACTCGTTGGATGCGAAATTAAATTCCGCATCCAACGAGCTCTATCGCTTGGAATTTGAGTAAAAACACAGGGAGATATGTCGAAAATACGAATAAAAAAGTAGTATTCTTTTATGACAAATATGTCAATTCAACCATTATGGCTGACTCATTTTATTGAAATTCTATTGTTTCTTGAATTCCAACTAACAAAATTTATTGTTGGCTTGTTTTCTTATAAGGCCCATTTTAGACCCCAAATTTCCTCTAATGTGATTTCACTCTCGTCTCCAACAATTAACTCCCTTGCTAGTTCACCAACGAAATAACCGAAGGACCTTCAGATCTAGATCGACGGTGGACTTCAATGGTTATATGGCAGATCTATGGTCGGGATATGGACTTTTGGGTCCACCTTCCATAGTTTAATCTCCATGCACTTTACTTCAACGAGATTCCCACCAACTGTTGGATAATCTCGTTCCCCATATCTCGACCATAGATCTACCCACACATGTTGAGTTGACTTCAGTCATTCCAGAGTTATATCCTACTTGTAACTCTCATTTGTGGAATCTATTCTTAGTGGTAGATATGTCTGAGTTACAAATATTTAACTCAAGTGATTCACAATTGAATTGATCATAGGAATGATCAGTTTCATTCACACTCTCCATTTGTTGATTAATTAGAGAATCGATCAATCGATCTCTATCCAAATTCTCCAAGCTTGTCCTTGTCCAATTTCTAAACTCCATTCTTGCATTCGGGAAACCTATTTTCCCACGCATGACTACCTTGCAGATCTCCTTATAGACCCTGGAATGGTTTATTGATAGAGGCTCCATTTGTTGGGTGCAGGGTCAACATTTCTAACATAATTTAACCCTACTATATAATTTTTTAACCAATCCATGCCAATCATCATATGCACATACATCTACATATATACTAAGGTTAATATTGCATCATATACATGAATCAGAATCTAACACCATTAGCTTTCCAGATTCACAAAGGTTCCAATATTCTTATTTTTCCTATTCACCGATAGGTAAACTTATTACTTTATAGGAACAAATTTACTTACAGTGCATATACCTTTTATAAGTATTTTTCTTGCAAGCGCCTTTTTGGTTTCGCTTGGATGTCCAAGCAAAACACACCAAGTGTTAACAATACTCTCAGTAATAAACCAAGCTTCCCAACAACAAGTTAATTAGAGGTAAAACATTCAAATTATGGCTTATGGTGTTGTATTTCCTCTTCTCATTCATCAAACAAGAACAATTACCTTCCTTTTAGCTCTAGTGGCTGGTTGAACTAAGTAGTGTTTTGTATGCTTTACCTTGGTGAGTTGGAAGAGCTCCCTCATACTTGGGGTGTTGCAACTCATGTGGCTCCTGGATCACTTAACATAGAAGCACTGGGATTAGCAATAATACCTTCCCATTCCCCATCATTCCCACAAGTTACTTTTCAACAAAATACATGAAGTTTATTTTCATTAAAATTACATGATCCATGCTTAATCACTTACACGATTAGTAATTTATTTTCAAGCACGATACAATAAATACCCCTAAGTTATTTCTAGTACCCCTTAAATATTGCCACCACTTATCTTTCTAGTGGATATCACAAGGGAAGCTATTTTCATAGATCACCTAGCATACTTTTTCTTTTACTGCAACATTCAAAGATAAGTTACATGCAACAATTTCCATCTAATAGAGAGTCCAAAAGGGCCATACAACATATCACTTTTCATCTTATTTCATATTTCTTCTCAGAACTCATTCAAGAAGCCATTAATCATCAACTAAAATTATTCATACATCAATCCTCATGCATACCTAATCATTAATCCATAATACCTTAACATATTTCAGTCCTATAATAATCATGTAATGTCCACCAAAGACAACCCTTCATGAATTGCTTACCATACGATCATTATGGATTTTCACTAACAAAATAGTGTTCAGTTATTCTTGAGCCTTCATAATTTGCTCATTATATTTCTTCACCTTTATTAATTCAGATCTTAGTTCATCTATCGTCCTTTTTAATTCAGAATTATTTTCCTGACTTTCATTTAGATCTACCCATAACTCTTCATCCCTTAGATTAACCTATTCATTGTTTAAAGGTTGTTTAAGGCGATGTTCCTCTTCTGCAAACATTCCCACATCTTCCATATTTCTTGCAAAATATAATTGTACTTGTCTTCACTGGGTATAAGAGAATTTTCAAGAAAAAATAAACATGAGATAGTTTGATGTTTTTCTTTAGCAGTAGTGTGTTGAGCCTATTCAGGCCTAGTGCTAAAACCATTCTATGATATCATATGTAACATACCTCAAAATTCAAATATATAAAAAATTCTATAAGCATATATCTCTAGACATATTAACAAAATACCTAACTGTTATGAGAAAATAACAACAGAGAGACATCATGTCCATAAGGTATGATCCTCATTTCCTTAACCTTAGAAACCTCAAAGCCACGTACCCATACCCTGAGTATCATGTGGAATGATTTAAAACTTCTCATTACTATCTCTTTCACACAGTCATGGGTCATATTCATCCTTGTACATTCTAAATCAGGCTCAGAGACCACCGTAACAGTCGTTCCACCATTGACTGATCCACTATGAAGCCATAATAGTCATTTCCACCCTAGACTGACTTTTTTTCCTTTCGCTTTCTGAGAGGAACTTGGAAATACGAAGACCAACATATCGATACCTTCATTTGACCACTCTCTTCCTTCCACATTCTGCACAATATTTTCGCAACGTTGATCCTTGCGGAATCAACCTTGACCGTTGATATTGATTTGGTGCAGAGATTGGATCCTGAAAACTCCAAGTCATGTTAACTTATTCTTTGACATATCCGTGTTTCGCATGGGTGCATCCATGGAGCTAGGTTACACTTTTTTGCAAGGCACTTTCAGAAAAAAGACAAACGTACCTCGATCAAGCAATTTTTAAACCCTCAATCGAGGTCATAACACCTCAATCGAGGGTTTAACATTACCTCGATCTAGGTTTTAAGAATACCTCAATCTAGCTTTTAAAACCTCGATCTAGGTTTAAAAAAAACCTCAATATATGTTTTAATACCTCGATCTAGGTTTTATAAAAACCTCGATCTAGGTTTTAAGACCTCGATCTAGGTTTTAATAAAACCTCGATCGAGGTTTTAAGGCTACGATTGAGGTCCTTGTGCAAAAAAAGTCATAAAAATAGGTTTAAACGGTAGCTTGATCAAGCTTATTTAAAAACTTCGATCGAGCCCAATACCTCGATTGAGTGCTTGAAAAACAAAGAATTAGCCCTCTTACAAAAAAATCAATGTTTCTTTGTGTCTTCTAGGAGTGTAAACCCTGCCATTCATGGCACATGGCTGAGCAGAGTTCATACCAATAGATTCATCACCTCTATCCATTGAGGTCTCATGCATGCGTTTTGGAATTCCTATGGGTTTTTTATTAATTTGTTCTAAAAATTACACTTAGAAAACCTCACAACAACTTCGAAGCAGCTCAAAGAAAAAAACGCAGGGTAAAAAATACACATCCAAAAATTACTTAAAAATGCACAACCCACACATCAATGTGTCCTCTTCAAAAGGGTATCTTTCGTTTTTCAATTTTTGAAAACAGTGAAAACAAATATAGAATGGACACACGTGTATAAAATGATGTTGAAATCAGATGTGGTAACTTTCGAAAAATAATAAATAATTGTATATTGTGAAATAAATTAACAAAATAATATGCAGACCACAGTGCATTTTGTATGGAACATGCTCATATATATAGATATTTTTTAATTTATTAATGTAAGATTAAATTATTGGGTTTGGACATGAGCTAGTTATTAACTTCATCAAACTTTTAAGGTCACACAGTTTATTACATGCAAAATTTCACACATTAAATGACATCGGAATATTTTTTTTAAAATATCATTGGGAATCCAACATAATATTCTACAATTTTTTTTTACTGCATGTCAAAATTTACATGGCATATATACATTTCGAGGGCGTCTATCTAGCACATGAGTAAAAAATCAGGTTTTCATCGCCGAATTTGGCCAAAATGTGTTACCCACCTTCATGGAATCACCCGCATTTCACATCGGATTTCTGCACCGTTGATCCTTATGGAAACAACCTTGATCGCCGATCATGCTTTGATGCAGAAATCAGGCTTCGAAAACCTTACATTCGTTATGTCTTAATTCTTGACCTTCCGTGCTTCGCATTCCGCATTGGCTTTTTGCACCATTGATACTTCCGGAAACCATCTTGACTGTTGATATTGCTTTGGATGCAGAAGTCGGATCTTGGAACTCCAAGTTCCGTTAACTTAATATTTTTCTTTCCGCATTCCACATTCTGCTTATGCTTCCTGCACCATTGATCCCTGTGGAATAAACCTTGACCATAGATCTTAATCTGAAGCAGAGATCAGATCTCAGAAACTTAACGTTTTTCCTTGTCATTTTCTTGTTTCTCTCCTTTCGCCTTCCACAATCTCTATAAGTCATTGATCTCTTTTGCGGCCTTAATCCTGACCGTTATTATGATTTCTTTGTGGATTCGACAATGCAACCTCCACGACCATTATCAACTCTTGATCTTCATTATGGATGCAACCTCGACTGTTGATCTACCATTTTCATGGATCAACATCCAAACTTGCGGATTCAAAGGTTTTCTGGGTTAATTTGGGGTTTTATTTACTGTAAGATGAACCTAACTGAAGATTAACTCGATGCTTAAACAAAGTAGCCGATCTGTCATCTAACTCACTCAGGCGGACTCAAGCCTGTAAAAAAATTCTTCCAATAAAAATTTCACGCCCACTCTTTGTTGTTAATCAACATGCTATTTGATCATCGAAATTGTTTCTTGATCGTCCGATCAGTGTCCCCACCAAAACAATGGTGGACTTCAAAAACTATCAAGTGTGTTCCATAGAAATTTCACGTACATCAAAAGTTGTTCAAAACCTGCAACTTCTCCCTGTGAAATCGTTGTGGACAGATGATCGATCTTGGCCGTAGATCTTGATCATACTTTCCACCGAGCAACTTATGATTTCATAGTCCGACCCCTCCTATATTTTCCTCACTCTTTCTTTGGTGAAATTTCCTTATCGTCGTCAATCTTCTCCAATATTGATCTCCAATGCACGATGTATGGTGATTTGTATAGGTTTAACTCGAGTGCTACTTCTAAGTGCATAATCTCTTTTCAATTGTAAATCTAGGGAAGGTACAAGTTCTTTAGCTTTCTGTAATCTTTGTTGAATTGATCAATGAAAATATCAATTCCTTATGTAACGCTTCACATAGACAAATTTGATCTCATATGCTTCAATTTGATTTCGAGTTACACATATACATATAAAGGATTGAAAATATATACTTCTGGTTAACGAATCAAAGTTATTTAAATCATCAACACACTTGTAGAGGAGAAATCTTCTCTTTATTCAGTTAACAAGTCATAAATCACACACTCTCTGCTCTGTACTCTATATAGACAGATCCACACTATAACAACATTACAGATTCAGTCCACATTCAATAAGCATAATTAGGAGGAGCAGAAACGAATATGAACAGACAAAACCAAGTTAAATGTAGGAATACATGGTACATTTTAAAATGAAACAAAGGATTCAATCTATTTACACAAAACCATAAATTCTAAATTCTTCAAGTACGGATTCCAAACCATTAACATATTTACAACAATCAAAACTAAGTAATTCAACTCAGAACAAAACATTAATTGTTGTGGAAAAAAAGGTACATATCTAGTAAACTTTAGAGAAACATAAATATTTGATCTACAGATATGCATAACCCTACTTCCTGAAGATGTAACCGCAATTTAAACATTTCACAAACACATCGTATTGTAACTAGAATTAGTCATAAGAAAACATAGTAGGAACTTGGCACCGAATGCTGGGAAAACAAAAGTGGAGAAGCATTTCCTCCCAACCAACTCCCAGAGAAGCCACATTAATTGCTTCAAAATCCCCGAGCCTGTTTGCTGAACCATAAGAGAAACATATCTTAATGCGCCATCTCTTGCATTATACAGATGTTAATCCTCGTCCAATGTTAACCTCCAGCTGCTCATGGACATACTATTAAATAGTAGTTTTCCGAGGACTTGATCATTTATGAGCCTCCTGCTCTTTAGCAACTCAACTAGGAGTGCTTACCTGATTTTTGGGGATGATTCCTCCTGCATCTTGAGTTCTGACTCAATGGTCTTTGCCACTTGTCATTTTCCTCTTGTGGGACAACAAACAGTCTTTTAATGGCTATATACACTTTTGTCTCCCTTCAGCATATTTTATTAATAGGAATGTTTTATTACAAGAGGTTCTATTCTTGACCTCCTCTCAAGGAATAATAAAATAAAAATCAAAGTATTTTCCAACAGAATTAACAATTGTTAATTCAGGAGGTATTACATTTGCTAACTATTTTTCATTATAGTAAATTAGTAGTTTTAAAAATAACTACACCAACTCAAATATTATCTTGAAACAATATTCCTTTTTCCTAGTATAACTTGGTTTATAAATGTGTTCCCTAACACGATACAAGATATAAAAGAGAGTCAAAAACATTTTTAGTTTGATCTATTCATTTTTTATGTTAGTTTATTTCTTTTTTTATGTTAGTTTGTTAAGTATTTAAGATATTAGGTTGGATTGTCATTTACAAGTATACATAATAATATACATGGGAAATCCATTATCTCCCATTCTCTTTTTTTATTGTTTATTTAATTTTTAACATCATTAAAGAAATCTATAAATAACATTTCTTAAATATACATAATGTAATAATCTAAATTTTTCAATAAAAATTTGTTTACAAAAGTTACACATCTTTTATAAATAAAACTAACAACTTCTATCTCGTCCTCTTAGTGAAAATATGAATAAAAATTCAATAACTTTGAACAGAACAAAATAAGTTTGATAAGGCTGATCCATGTTTCAATATACTATTACAAATAAGAATAGAAACGACTTGGTATTTTTAAATATCATTAATTAAAAAAAATATAGAATGGATTTGTTTCATTCATCAAGGAAAAAATAAATATAAACATAAATAATGAGGAGTTTAATAACATTTGTGTTTATGTAAAATATTGTAATACAAAACAACATTGATAAATTCACAATGATGACTGTGAACACCAATTCATAAATGTAATATTTATTTCAAACCATGATATATGATTAAACATAATTATATCCATTATCAATAAGTGATTATGTAATGATATTATTAATTTTTTTATTTATTTATTAAGTAAATATCATTTAGAAGATGATACCCATTTTTAATTCATCATACATCTTATATTTTTTTACAACGGGTGAGAACATTTGAGCCTAACAAACTAACTATGTAGGGAATTGATATAACCCAACAAAGGGTTGTCAGATGTTTGGTGGCACCACCCAATGTTTAGCTCTCTCCCATAACATAAATATAGCAACCACTCCCCCAAATCCAATCCCTGTTCCCATCCCCATTTCCATCAATGACAAATTTTCATCCACATGAATTAGCCATGTCACTCTTACATTACTACTCTAACTAACATTATCACCTTTTATCACTCGTCTTTCATTTACATTGCATGATTCTAAAGGACAACCCCATAAACACCTATTGTTTTGAAATGAAGATACACTAAAAGTGGAAAATTGTGTTCCTGTTGGGATTTTCCCACGAATATTGTTTGATGAAACATCTAGAACAACTAACTCATGTAATTTAGAGATCTCTTCAGGAATCGGTCGACTCAAATTATTTTTTTCCAAGTCCAACTGCTCCAAAGTAGATATCCCACTAAGAGACGTGGAAATTCCCCCCTCCAATTTATTATGAGATAAATTCAGCAATTGCAAGTGACTCATGCTACCTATGCTTGTGGGGATTTTTCATGTTATATTATTGCAAGACAAATCAAATATAATGTTTGTAGGATCCAAATATAATATAACATACTCCCTTCCTTTCATGTCAATCTCTAATTTCCCAAGTAAGTCTCCATCATTTGACACATTTGCGAAGCTAGATAATCTTTCAAGATGCATTGGTATTCTTCCACTGAATTTGTTGTTGGATAAATCCAACACATACAACTTGGTGAGATTTGTGATGTGTTGAGAAATATAACCATATAGATTATTAGAACCAATGCTTAAAACTCTCAACTCAAGAAAAATAGAGAGAAGTATTGAGGAAGCTTTCCCACCGGTCTATTCTTTCTTAAATCTAGTACCATAAGTTGGTTCAAGTGGGCCAAAGACATGGGAAATGTCCCAAAAAAATTATTAGAATGAGAAAACAAATATTGCATAGAACTACAATTGCCAATGCCATTAGGAATTGGTCCCTCCAATTTTTTTTTGATATATCTAAGGAGGAAAGTAAAACCAAACTATGAATACTATCAGGAATACTCCCAAAAAGCTTGTTTGAATCTAAAAATAAATGTTGCAATGAATGAAGCTTTCCTATACCTCTAGGAATGGTTCCTATCAGATTGTTGCTTGAGAGGTAATGTTTTTCAAGGTTTTTTAAATGGGTAATCCCTTTAGTAATTGTTCCTATCAAATTGTTTCTAGAGAGTTCAAGAAATTCAAGCTTTTTTAAATGGTTAATAGCTTTAGGGATGCTACCACTAAGCATATTGTCATTAAGAATTAGTTCAAATATTTGTCTCAAATTAGAAAGGGCTATAGATATGCTAGTGAGTTTGTTTTGAGAGAGATCTAGATAACCCAACTTGGTAAAATTGAAAATGGATTTAGGTAACATACTAAGTTTGCTTCCATATCTAACTAGATTAGTCAACTTGTTTAAATTGGAAATGAAAATGTCTTCTAGAACTGATCTTGTCCAAAGACTTAAGTCAGACAAATCGGTCAAATTAGAAATACCTTTAGGTATGCCTCTGAGAGAAATGTTTTGACAAGAAATCGATAAAGATGTAAGGTGTGTCAAATTACCCAATTCACGCAATATACTCCTAAAGAATTTGTTGTTAGAGAGATCCATGAGAATTAGATTGTGCAACAGGACCAATTCCACAGAAAAAGAACCAGAGAATTTGTTGTAGGAAAGATACAAGTACCTTAGATTTTGGAGGGGAATAGAACCCGAGATTAGATTGTCCCTCAAGTTAAGTTCTCCCAACACTTTCAGCTGGCCAAATTCGGCTGGAACACTTCCTGTGAAAGAATTATCCCAAAGGATCAATGTATAGGAAACCAACCTATCATATTATTAGTATAAGTATATTATAAGAATATTTTATGTAGAAAATAGGTGAATTTTTAGAGCTAAAATTGTCAATTTAGGAAAATAATTTTAAAAAAAATGCCATAAATTATCCAATTGGTGAAAAATAAACTCCTAAACAATAGAATTATTAACATCCTAAAGATCCATAAAGATAGTAATCATTTTCAAGAAATTGTAAATCAAATTGGTTCTCCCACTTATTGATTACCTAAGTCCTTAGCTAAGGAACATCAACCAATATTTAAATACTAGTACAATTGGCCAAAGGTTACTTAAGGTAGAGTCCAAAATAATTTATCAAAACGAGTAGAGAAAATAGATAAATAAGTGTAATTTTACATTTTGATAACATGAATGTTAGGATTAATTAATCCTCCCTTTGCCCACATAGTCTATTTGTGTTGTTTCCTAGCTTAGGAGGTCTTCATCACTTTACTAGATTTCCCTCAAAATTGTTCATTATTCCATTTACATTCTACGTGGTTCCACCCCTAAAATGCTCATTTACCATGAATTTTATTCAAGGTTCCTTGCATGGTTCCAGTTACTCATGGTTCCACCACTAATGCTGATGGCTCCATAAATAGAGCTCATGGTTCCACCATCAATGCTCATATTCCTAAAAAACAATGCTCATGGTTCCACCAACCATGATCATGGTTCCACTAACAATGCTAACAGTTCCATATCTAGAGCTCATGGTTCCATAAACAAAGCTATTGAATCTACCAACATTGCTCATGGTTCCACCAACAATGCTCATGGTTCCATAACTAGAGATCATGGTTCCACCAAAAATTATCATGGATCCATTAACTTTGTTGGAGATTCAACCACCAAATGTACAAGATTCTATAACTAAATATGTTCATGGTTTGATCAACTCTAACTTTTTTCAAGGTTCCATATGCATTATTCAAGATTCCACCACCTCATGACCATCTATGTGTTACTCACCAAATGGTTTGTAGTCCATAAATAATGCTTATTATATTCACAATTCCTTAATTTCACATGTAATTGTATGCATTGTACATGGTTCAATCAAAATTGTCCATGGTTCCATTTACATTCTTCATGGTTCAATGCTCATTTACTAGAAATTGTTTTCAAAGTTCCTTGCATGGTTCCACTACCTTGTAACCATTACTCATGTTTTACCACTAATGTTCATGGTTCCATAAATGGAGCTCATGGTTCCACCATCAATGTCATGGTTCCATCAACAATGATCACGATTCCATAAATAGAGCTCATGGTTGAATAAATAGACCTCATGGTTACATAAACAGAGCTCTTGGTTCCACCAACAATGCTCATGGTTCCACCAATATTGCTCATGGTTTCATAACTAGAGCTCATGGATCCAAAAACAATGCTCATGATTCCATAAATCAAATGCATTGTTCATAAACTTATGCTTTTTTTGTAAAAAACGAACATAGATCTCGACCAATGATATGATTAGTAATAATATCTCTTTCTAGGAAATTATCTACCACATGTTTCTTATGCAATAGGGATTATCACATGTCGTAAGGTTGGGGGGATATGCTTACAACATGAAGCTTAACTACCTTAGTCTTATCTACTCATCTATTGATATGTAAACAAAGCTCTTTTAAAACCCTAAATTAATTTTGAAAGAAGGGTAGATAGATAACATCCTCAGTTAATAGGTACAAGAAATCCTTTCCTTTAAAGTCATATGTAAAAGATGGACAACACATCTAATGATCATGTCGAAGGTGAAGGGTATCCATTTAAGTAGCTTATTCTTAATCTTTAAACTATACTATTTACTTCATGTGTTTGAATACCTTATTCTTAATCTCTATACTATCCTATTTAATCCATGTATTGGAATATCTTATTATTATTCTTTAAGTTAATCTATGTACAAGTCTTGTGTATACAAATATAAAATATAATTATTTTTTTCGAGTTATCATACACTTCAAAGGAGTAAAAAGGTTTCTATCTATATACAATTGTGTCTATAACATAACCTGGTAGTTACAACAGGGAAATGCTACACCCTTAAATGGACAAGTGTAAATGTGTTAGAAATTACAAGGGAAGGAAAGTATTGGAAGTTCACACAACATATAAAGTAAATGAAACAAGGATAGTTCACTATTAGTGAACCACCATAACTACAAACTAAATCAAATTAAGCAAGAACTTTACCATTGACTCGAAAGTAAGAAATTTACAATGGACTCGAAAGTAGGATATGAATGTATTAATTTATATGGACCAAACCCCTTATTTAATAGTCTTACCTTTGAAATTTGAAGATGAAATTGTTATAAATTATTTTTTTGTTGTTTTCATATGCAATTTACTGATAACAATGTTGTTGCTTTTATAAAAGAAATTGTATTCTAAAAGTGTCCATTGAACAAAAATTAGTTTTATTGTTTATTCATTATAAAAAAAAAATCTTAATAATGATTAAACTATGGACTACATTTTTCATTGAGAACTATGAAATACATTTATTTTTTGCATTGTAAGTTTGTCTTTATTCATTGATTTTTGGAAGAGGTTGTACATGAATAATTATTGAAATATGTAATAGAAGTACATACACCCATTGTAAAATATCTACTATTAATTTCTCTTCTTGAATCATTGCATGTGTGAAGCATTTTAATAAAATATTTACTAGGCAATCTTTTGGAAATACGGCATGTGTGAAGTGTTAAAATATTTAATAGGCATGTCTTATGTTTTTGTAAAGGGATGGAATTTTGGATCCCTCAAAACAATCTGACATTAAAAAAAAAATAGAAGTTCGAATTTAAATTGAAATCCTAATCTTTGAAGTTCTAACTTTCACAAATTCAGATACCTAGTCCTCTAACTAGGAAAGATAACCTTTTGGGCATGGAATTTACCCTCCTTAAATGTGATTGTTGTTATAAGAAGACAAACATCCTTGGCCAAAGATCCACATGGTTTTCCTAGTGTGAATGAGAACTCTATTTTTGCATAAAAGAGGAATTATTTTTGGTCGAAGCTTAAGCTTATCCATTATGGTGTTTAAATATGATATAAATCTCTCTCGAGTGTTGAGATCATTAAGTCATAATGGAAACCAAGAACGTCACCAAAGGTAAATTAATACGCATGAGACTTGGGCTACAATCGATCCACGTAGTGGATTATCATGACATCCATACCGTTAGCATGAGACTTGGGCTACAATCGATCCACGTAGTGGATTATCATGACATCCATACCGTTAGCTAGATATGTTGGTTTGTTATGGAGAGCACCCACATCTGGATATTAAGTTCTTCCTCTTACCAATTGAGTACAGAACCTATGAAAAGGTGTGATCAATAGAATGTGCATATGTTGTTGATTAAATAAATGGTATTTTTTTCAAAGTCGTGTTTTTAAAATAAATAAATAATTTTTTTTAGGAATCATGATTTAAAAAAATAAGGGTTACTAATCTCTTACTCTTACTAATTGTGTGTCCAACTTATAGAAAGGTGTGATCATTTAGAATTTGCATACTTGTTTTATTCCAATCATTAAATAAATGACATTTTTTTGAAAGTCATGTCTTTAAAGAAATAAAGCATTTTTTAAGAAGTCATGCCTTTTAAGAAATATATGGTTCCACCACCTCATGACTATTACTGATGGGCCCACCAATAATTATCATGGTTCCATAAATAGATCGCATGGTTCCACCAACAATAATCATGGTTCCATAAATAGAGCTCATGGTTCCACCGACAATGCTCATGATTCCATTAACTTTGGTTGATATTCAACCACCAAATGTCTAATATTCTGCCACCAAATATGTTCATGGTTTCATCAACACTAACTTTGTTCAATGTTCCATATGCATAATTACCCATGATTCCACCACCTCCTAACCATGTATTAATTACTCACCAAATGATGTTGTATGCATTGTACATGGTATAATTTTCATTGTTCATAGTTCCATTAAAATTGTCCACGGTTCCATAAAAATTCATCATGGTCACACCCTTAAAATGATGAATTTCCATAAATTTTGTTCGAGGTTCCTTGTATGGTTCGACCACCTTGTGACCATTACTCATGGTTCCACCAATATTTCTCATCCTTCCATATATAGAGCTCATGGTCCCATCAACAATTATCATGGTTCAATTAATTTTATTCAATATTTAAGCACCAAATGTTCGATATTATACCAGGTCAATATGTTCTTAGTTCCATCAACTTTAACTTTGTTATAGATGATTCCACAATCAAATTCATAGTTCCACTAACATTGTTCAAGGTTATTTAATTGCATTGATTTTGTAAGAATTGTACATGGTTCCACTCACATTGCTACCATTTTCATAAAAAAAATTCATGGTTCCAGCCCTAAAATGTTCATTTTCCATGAATTGTGTTTAAGATTCTTTATATGGTTCCACCACCATGAGCACTGTTGGTGGAACTAGGATCTTTGTTTCTGGAACCATTAACATTGTTGGTAGAACTATGATCTCTATTTATGGAACCATGAACATTGTTGATGGAACCATGAACATTGATGGTCAAACCATGAGCATTAGTTGTGGAACAATTAGTAATGTTCGCAAGGTGGTGGAACCATGCAAGGAACCTTGAACAAAATTCATGGTAAATGAGCATTCAATCATAAAGAATGTAAATGGAACCATGGATAAGTTTCATGGAACTTTGAATAATGCAAGCATAATCATGTACACTACATATAATACCATTTTCAATTAAGGAAGCTTGAACATAGTTGGTGGAATCGTGAATATCTTAAACATTATTTATGGACCATGAACCATTTGTTGAGTAACACATACATGGTCACGTGGTGGTGGAATCCTACATAACAAAGTTATATTTGATGAAACCATGAACATATTTGGTTCCATATTCTTGCACTTTTGGTGGTTGAATCTCCAAACATATCCATGAACATTGTTGGTGGAACCTTGAGCGTTGTTTGTGGAATCATGAGCATTGTTGTTGGAGCCATAAGCTCTAGTTATGGAACTATGAGCAATATTGGTGGAACTGTAAGTATTGTTAGTGGATCCATGAGCATTGTTGGTGGAACAATGAACTCTAATAATGGAACTGTGAGCATTGTTGATGGAACCATGAGCATTGATTGTGGAACTATGAGCATTGATGGTGGAACCATGATATCTATTTATGGAACCATGAGTACTGGTCGCAAGGTGGTGGAACCATGTAAGGAACCTTGAACAAAATTCATGGTAATGATTGTAGTGCTCTACCTAACGGTTAGAGCACTGTGTCCAATTCTCTGTAATGTTCTCTATCAAAACATTTTAGATTGCATTACAGATTTATATCCAGGTCTGTTTTATAAATTTATAGACATATGTAAGTATAAGTATGAACTGTAAACATATTCAAGTAAAAATTTCGAACTGTACATGTTGATAACTTTATGAATTTTTCATAAATTAGACCATAATAGCATGCATGAATTTAATATCTACATACCTGAAATTTAAATACCTGGAAATAGATTGTGGTAGATCCAACAGTTTGCCGTAAACCCTGTAGGCTCCTTCTTCTTCCAGCTTTTCGTCCTAGCCTTAATCAACAAAATGATGTGCCACCCTGCCGACCAGCTCTCATCATGTGCTGGCCCTAGGAAACCCACGGGTTTCCTAGCCCCCGAGCCCACAAACCAATAAAATCAAGATCAGCTTCCTCTCCATTCTTTATCTTCTCAGTCTCAGTCTCAGTCGTTTACAGATACTCTCATCCTTGAGTTGTCCCCCTCCTCAAGTATTTTTCCTCTTCGTTTTCCTCATGCAGAGTCCAATTTTCCCCAAAATAAAATCCAACATCCCCTCCCCCGAAATCCCCAAAATCCCCCTCCTTATACCTCCTTCCACCGCCTCTTTCATTATTATTTTATTTTATCATGGGTAGTGCCGTTCCGATAGGTCTGACATGTGTAATGTATTTCTCTTGACTTTTACGTGTCAAAAATGTCATATATTACCAATTTTAATGTTTTTACGCAATTGTAAAGTCAGTAAAATAATTAGTTTTAATTTAATAAAAGTATTTACTAATAAAATTTAATCATTAATATAGTATAAGTTTAATTTAATAAAAGTATTTACTAATAAACTTTAATTAACGTTAATATGGGGCATTACATACACCCACCCTTCAGGAAACTTCATCCCGAAGTTATGGTTAAAATAGTGATACAAGGTACTTTTATAGGTTTAAAACAATTCACGGTACATTTATAGGTTCAAATAAATTCACAATTATTTAGTTAACCTATCCAACTATTTAAATATTTCATACTAGCGTGCATGTGTGAGTTGTGCATGCATGGCTAGTACATGCACAGGCTGCACATGTACTATAACAAAAACCCCTAAATTCTAACTGGTACAAATATTATTTCACGCAACATGACCCATATACAGATATAATAGGATTTCTTGTGACATTTATCTAACAATTATGTTCTTATAATTAGTCAGTTAAGATTGGTACCTAACATCATTAGTCCCGTATCATAATTGTCCAACCTTCAACCATAATAACTAAAATGTCCACCCATCCTAACCTACGTCCGCATCCTCCCTATCCTTCCTCTGCTAGTATAAAGTGGATGTCGGCTTCACCGATCTAACCACATAAGAACCTGAGAGTGATAGCGTCGGCTGAATAGCGGACCTAACCTCTCCTAGCAGGCATCTGACCGTCGTCATCACAACAACATGGGGAGCGTGTCTCAGCATGGCCCTCCCACGACCTCGGGTACCCGACCGTCGTCATCACAACAACATGGGGAGCGTGTCTCAGCACTGCCCTCCCACGACCTTGGGTATCATAAAAACATAGGGTGGAACACATCCATCCCTCTCAATATCCTGGGTCTATATACCCTATCAAACATACTTTGCTGCTATCGAGATTATTGGTCTGTGTCATCGTATCATCAATTTTGGTAATCAAGGCTCTTTTGCAGAAATAGGTACGATACCACACTTCATATAAAGTATCCATTTATTACAGAGTCCATGTGTCCTGCAGATTAGTACTTTGAAAACATACATTCATAATAATATCTCCATTCACTCATCAGTTGGTGCATAATATCAACAACATTTCCTTTCATTGTATAACTCATTAAATTGATCACATCATGGGTCGATATCCATACATCATTTTTATCTATTACATTTATCAATGATGAAAACATACACTATCTTTATGAACAAATGAATATCATGAGAACTATAACATAGTAACTTCACAATTACAATCAATGTATCAACATAAGCATAGTAACATCTTAGACATAGTAGCAACATCTATCATGTCATAAAATATGGTTTACTCAGTCGAACTGAGTCCAATGTTTACTAATAAAATAAAATGTAACATGTCGATATGTCTAGTCAATTATGGGCATTACATACGATTATAAGAAGATATTATGATGTATAATATAGGTGTCTTACTACTAGAATTCATTAGTTATTGTAGTCCCACTGGGACCTTTACTTGATCAACCTGTCGATGTCATTTTACTATTTTACTTCTTTTATCACCTAATATATCTGAAAAACATATCCTAGTAACTACTTGTGTCCTCCTCGAGGATCCCCATTTGTAACATGCATCAAGGTTCATTATACCTTACTAGATTCTTATCAACAACAATTTATACAGTGTTCTATAGTGTTCTATAGTCTTGTTATGATTAATAAGAATATGTTATAGCTCAAATATCATTTATTTTGATTCTTCGTTTTATTATTATTAAATTATTATTCTTTTTATGTAGGGCTTGTTTAGGTATTGAATTATTTGTTGACTCTCTCTCTCATTTATACGACTTATGATCTCATAAATTTATACGGCTTATGACTTTTCAGGATCCATATTGAGAGTGGTCTAGTGTCTTAATAACATGAAGTCCACTATGTTTATTAATCAACTCTCATTTATCAATAAATTTTCTTTAAATAGAACTCTTACACCATGAGTGGCGCGTTATACATAGAATACTTACAATTGCACTACTTATTTCTTGGTAATTTTAATGGCGTGATACACTTCTATAATATGAAGTTTAATTGTTAGTTTGCATGCTTGTCATATCGTTTTCCATGAAAATACCTTAATTCCATTTATACGTTCATCTCCTTCTATACTAATTCCTATTATTAGTCCTCCAACAATTGGCCATTTTGTACCAGTCGATTATCGCTAACATTCTTTGTACCTCTCCGTTTAATATGCATCAAAATGTATCTTTAGTACTTTTAATGTTTAAATCACTTAACATATTATATTGCACCTTATTCATTTCATACTTAGTTAGGTGCAATAAGTATATATATATATATATATATATTATTACCCATTACTCTTCTTTCCATTCTTTTATCCCTCTGATCCATTATAGGTGTTCTTATACTAATCTTTGAATGTAGCATTCTTCTTGATACAATTACCTTTTTATATCATTTTTTTTCCTTGCTTAAACTCGCTCTCTCTCCCTCTCTCCATAATAGGTATCAATAGATATTAAGTCTACTTGGTCTATTTATTTAGTTATTTATGTTGCATGAGTACAAGTACATTTACAATCCCTTTTTAATTACGAGACTACATTAGCACACCTATCGCTCAATATTAGCAACCCTAAATCTTTTATTTATATAGACATAGTATTCCTTATAAAACTTCTTCTCTACACTTTGTCTTTCACGTTTAATGTTTCTCATCTATTTAATCTATTTATTAGGTCTTACCTCTTAACATATTAATGTGTTAATTTATAATATTGTTTATGCTCATCGAGTATAGGTTCACTCATTATA
>LPNX010434327.1:0-14202 GCA_001517045.1 Pseudotsuga menziesii
GCTATGCACATATGGAGATTTTTTGGCATATGTATAGTCTTTAGGGGCTGTCTGGATCTTATCTTAGTCTTTTCTTATCCTCTTTCATTTCTTGCGATTAGAATATCTGTTATTATTTATGATCTATTTCTTTTAGAGTGTTACTGCATGTGCTTTTAATTCAGAGTTTTTGCGATCCGTCTTTCTCCCTTTTAATTCAGAGTTTTTGCTTTTAATTCTATTTATGTTCTATTTCTCTTCTTTCCATGAAAACCAGATTGATGTCATTGTACATATGAACAGGTTTAAGTTGCATGCCCTTGTTTTAAAGGAAGAGATGATGATCATGCCCTTCAACATTAAAAGACAAACAAGCCCTTCAACGTCTAACTGAAACTGCAGAGAAGGCTAAGATTGAATTGTCATCACTCACCCAAGCAAGCATTAGGTGCATTAAAACTGTTTTCCTTCAATTACTGTAATGTGCTATCAAGACAGCTCGATGTTATTAGCATGTGTTTATAGGCTCCAGTCATTATAGATGCTTGGTTTTTGTATTTTAGTTTTTAATTGATATGATTATATCACTACTTTTCGATGTCTTTATATTGCTGAAGTGTTTTTTGTATGAGAATGGCCATCACATTGCAATGCATTTTTGTAAATTTCTCCTATTGTCTCTTATTGCTTTAATTGTAAATTTGAATGTTAATTTGTGCTGCAGTCTGCCATTCATAACAGCCACTGCAGATGGTCCCAATCATATTGAAACAACCCTTACAAGGGTCCAATTTGAAGAGTTGTGCTCTTATTTGCTTGACAGGTAAGTTGGTACCTAATACTTATGGTACAAGTTATTGTTTTACTCACTTCAATATGAAAGCTGAATCTCATGTAGCCCCACTTTTCTATTTGCATTTTGCAGGCTAAAGACTCCTGTCGAGACCTCATTGAGAGATGCAAAATTGTCTTACAAGGACTTGGATGAAATTATTTTGGTTGGTGGGTCTACTAGGATTCCTGCTGTTCAGGATCTTGTCAAGAGAGTGACTAACAAAGAGCCAAACGTCACTGTCAATCTAGATGAAGTCGTAGCTCTAGGGGCAGCAGTCCAGGTGGGTGTGTTTTACTCGCAGTAGTATTTTATATTTCTTCGGTGGTTTTCAACCATATAAGATACAAGTTATGTGACTTGAGATATTAGAGTATATTTTGAATTGATAACTATTCCTAAATATTTATAATAATCAAATTATGATATATGTTTACATATTGGTCATATAGAAGACAAAGAGAAGAGAGAATCTATTGATACAAAGAACCAAGCTGATTCTGTCTTCTATCAGACTGAGAAGCAGTTGAAGGAGCTTGGCGAGAACGTACCCACGGAAGTTAAGGACAAGGTGGAAGCTAAGCTAAAAGAACTTAAAGATGCAATTGCCAGTGGGTCAACTCAGTCTATGAAGGATACGATGGCAGCCCTCAACCAAGAAGTAGCTTGACCCGTGTATATCTCAAGTGTTCCTTGCTTGGCAGGCGGAGACTTAGTTTAGTTTTCGTTCCAAGCTCTAATATATATAAGTGTTTCACTGCACCAATTGAAGACCGAAGTCAAAAAGGCCCTCATCTATTCCTAGTAAGACCGAATTAGCAACAAAAAAATTTAATTTTTTTTAAAAAAAATTTCCACAAGCGTCGCTTAAGCGACGGTTTCTTCTGTCGCTTTTCCGACACCTTTTCTAGATAGCCGTCACTTCTCCGATGGTAATATGTGTCGCTTTTCTGACGTTTAGTTTAATATACGTCGCGTATCCGACGGTTGTAGGTGTCGCATATCCGACGCTTTTAGTTGATATTCGTCGCTTAAGCGACGGTTATGAAGGCTATTTTCTCAAAAAAAAATTACTACCGTCGAAAATATTATGTCGCTTAAGCGACACTTTACATTTAAGCGACGGTTGCATAGGTGTCGCTTAACCAACGGTTATTTAAGTGTCGGCTAACCGACGACAAGTTTCTGACGCTTAAAAAAAAATCAAAGTGTCGTACATGCGACAGGAAAGTGTCGAAAATATGACATGACGGCCCACTTTTCTATTTTCATTTTGCAGGCTTAAGACTCCTGTCGAGACCTCATTGAGAGATGTAAAATTGTCTTACAAGGACTTGGATGAAATTATTTTGGTTGGTGGGTCTACTAGGATTCCTGCTGTTCAGGATCTTGTCAAGAGAGTGACTAACAAAGAGCCAAATGTCACTGTCAATCTAGATGAAGTCGTATCTCTAGGGGCAGCAGTCCAGGTGGGTGTGTTTTACTCGCAGTAGTATTTTATATTTCTTCGGTGGTTTTCAACCATATAAGATACAAGTTATGTGACTTGAGATATGAGAGTATATTTTGAATTGATAACTGTTCCTAAATATTTATAATAAGCAAATTATGATATATGTTTACATATTGGTCATATAGAAGACAAAGAGAAGAGAGAAGCTATTGATACAAAGAACCAAGCTGATTATGTCATCTATCAGACTGAGAAGCAGTTGAAGGAGCTTGGCAAGAAGGTACCCACAGAAGTTAAGGACAAGGTGGAAGCTAAGCTGAAAGAACTTAAAGATGCAATTTCCAGTGGGTCAACTCAGTCTATGAAGGATACGATGGCAGCCCTCAACCAAGAAGTAGCTTGACCCGTGTATATCTCCAGTGTTCCTTGCTTGGCAGGCGGAGACTTAGTTTAGTTTTCGTTCCAAGATCTAATATATATAAGTGTTTCACTGCACCAATTGAAGACCGAAGTCAAAAAGGCCCTCATCTGTTCCTAGTAAGACCGAATTAGCAAAAAAAAAAATTAATTTTTTTTTTTTAAAATTTCCACAAGCGTCGCTTAAGCGACGGTTTCTTCTGTCGCTTTTCCGACGCCTTTTCTAGATAGCCGTCACTTCTCAGACGGTAATATGTGTCGCTTTTCTTATGTTTAGTTTAATATACGTCATGTATCCGACGATTGTAGGTGTCACATATCCGGCGCTTTTAGTTGATATTCGTCGCTTAAGCGACGGTTATGAAGGCTATTTTCTCAAAAAAAAATTACTACCGTCGAAAATATTATGTCGCTTAAGCGACACTTTACATTTAAGCGACGGTTGCATAGGTGTCGCTTAACCGACGGTTATTTAAGTGTTGGCTAACCGACGACAAGTTTCCGACACTTAAAAAAAAATCAAAGTGTCGTACATGCGACAGGAAAGTGTCGAAAATCTGACATGACGGCCCACTTTTCTATTTGCATTTTGCAGGCTAAAGACTCATGTCGAGACCTCATTGAGAGATGAAAAATTGTCTTACAAGGACTTGGATGAAATTATTTTGGTTGGTGGGTCTACTAGGATTCCTGCTGTTCAGGATCTTGTCAAGAGAGTGACTAACAAAGAGCCAAACGTCACTGTCAATCCAGATGAAGTCGTAGCTCTAGGGGCAACAGTCCAGGTGGGTGTGTTTTACTCGCAGTAGTATTTTATATTTCTTCGGTGGTTTTCAACCATATAAGATACAAGTTATGTGACTTGATATATGAGAGTATATTTTGAATTCATAAGTGTTCCTAAATATTTATAATAAGCAAATTATGATATATGTTTACATATTGGTCATATAGAAGACAAAGAGAAGAGAGAAGCTATTGATACAAAGAACCAAGCTGATTATGTCGTCTATCAGACTGAGAAGCAGTTGAAGGAGCTTGGCAAGAAGGTACCCACAGAAGTTAAGGACAAGGTGGAAGCTAAGATGAAAGAACTTAAAGATGCAATTTCCAGTGGGTCAACTCAGTCTATGAAGGATACGATGGCAGCCCTCAACCAAGAAGTAGCTTGACCCGTGTATATCTCCAGTGTTCCTTGCTTGGTAGGGGGAGACTTAGTTTAGTTTTCGTTCCAAGCTCTAATATATATAAGTGTTTCACTGCACCAATTGAAGACCGAAGTTGAAAAGGCCCTCATCTATTCCTAGTAAGACCGAATTAGCAAAAAAAAAGTTTAATTTTTTTAAAAAAAAATTTCCACAAGCGTCGCTTAAGCGACGGTTTCTTCTGTCGCTTTTTCGACGCCTTTTCTAGATAGCCGTCACTTCTACGATGGTAATATGTGTCTCTTTTCCGACGTTTAGTTTAATATACGTCATGTATCCGACGGTTGTAGGTGTCACATATCCGACGCTTTTAGTTGATATTCGTCGCTTAAGCGACGGTTATGAAGGCTATTTTCTCAAAAAGATTTTACTACCGTCGAAAATATTCTGTCGCTTAAGCGACACTTTACATTTAAGCGACGGTTGCATAGGTGTCGCTTAACCGATGGTTATTTAAGTGTCGGCTAACCGACGACAAGTTTCCGTTGCTTAAAAAAAATCAAAGTGTCGTACATGCGACAGGAAAGTGTCGAAAATCCGACATGACGGCCGTCGGATTTTTGGTCAAAATGTAGTAGTGAAACATGCTAGGCATCATGGTCAAGTCATATGAACATGTCTAAGTCCCCCTAGGTTTTAATTTTTTTTAATTTTTTAGGTTTTTTTTAATTTTAATTTTTCCACAAAACTTAGGCTATTTTTTAATAGTCTAATTCGAAAAAATGGTTTTGTAATAAAAGTGGGCTCGGAAATTAGTTTCAGTCATGGGGGAGCTCATTTTCAAGCTTAGAGCACCATGTAAACCCATAGACCCACTTTTTATAAGTTTTGAGTGATTTGTCCATCACTCAGGTCAAAAATCCCTAAAACTCAAATATTGATTATTTAATTGATAAATTTATTAAATAATGGAGAGAACCCCAAATCCTAAATCATTGGGATTTGCTTCGATTTGACTAAAATCAATCTCATCTACTTGGGATTGACTGGATCTGACATTTGCTTGACTGAAGGAGGTAATTTGTGCTGATCTAGGAGTGCACCACAACATGTAATCTTGGGAATTGCACCCTCTCTCTCTCCCCCACACGTGTGGGCTCATCTGATTGAGTTTTGGTGGATGCTTCAATCAGCAGGTTGAGGTGTCAAATAGATCAGCTCTCCGATTGATAGTTGCACTCAGTGAGACTTAGATCAGGCTTAGTTAGACACAGATCAATCCCAGATTCACTCCACATGCAACTGCAGTTTCTCTCTCCTTGGGATTTGCGCCCCCCCTGGGCAAGATCTCATGTTTTTGCTATAAATAAAGCACAGATTACCTCTTCCAAGCTAGTTAGAACTAGATTGAGGTGTTGTTTCTATTATACTATTGTTATTGTTCATTTGAAATAAAGAGAAGATTTGGAGGCAAGACGGTGTCATGTTATTGTGTGTATGGATGAGCATCGCCATGTTTTGTTGAAGTAATCTGTATCTATGTTCATAATTTGCTGATTGTTTGTGGATTCATTGCAAAAGATTGATAATAAGTTTATTATGATCTTGATAGGAAAGGAGTTTTTTAATAAGTTTATTGGCCATCTCTTTCCTTTTGATGCATGTTTAGAGATCTAGATTCAACATGTTTTATAAGTTTATATGCATGCTATTCTGAAATCTTTGTTTATGTATTACCCGGATCTCACAAGCATTTTGGCAAGTCTTTGGATTCAGTTGAAGGTTCCTAGCTTGGAGAGGGTGCTGATCTAGCTTGCTTCCTCACTTTCTCCAAAACTTTCTCAAAGGCATAGTCCCTCAACATTCGACCGGAAAGCTCCACGGTTGATCTTCAAGGCTTCCATCATTCTTTCTCTCTCTTCCTCCTTATAAAAAACCAAATCTTACCTAGTTACTTTGGTTACAAGATTTGTTATCATTTAGATCTTTCATATTAAAGTAAAACTTACATATATCTATTATTTCAAATCTCATAATCTAGATCTCATTTCTAAAAGGTCTCATTAAGCATTCTAGATCTAGTTCAGGGAAATCGTCCGTTTTGCATGGCAATTTAAAGAAAATCCATAGGTTGCATGCGTTAGATTTATTTTTTTGTTTTAAAAATATTAAATCCAGAAATAAGTGCATATCTCATTGGATTCCCAAACAGCAAGCCAAGTCCCAAGGAAAGCTTGCTTTCCTTGGTTCCTTTTTCACCGTTTTAGCTAGTTTTAACTTAGTTTTGTTTGGTTTGAAGTAGGATGACCCAAAGGTACTTTCAAAGTTATTTTGGGAATATTTCATTCTAATATACTTTCTGTATTTTATCAGGCATAACAGAAAGAAGGGAAGTTGTTGTTCGAAAGTGGCTTTGGGATTGTTCAAATCCCCACAGGGGGCTCCCCTTTGACTGTAAATTTTGAATTTTGGGACAGTTGTAAGATCTTGGTTTCATCCTATATAATAAACAAGAGGATTCAGATCATTTTACTGATATTGTAACAGAATATAATAAATGTTTTCTCCGAATAGGTTCTTTCAAGCCCATTCCCCATCCCCCCTTGGGGGATTCACGCCTTTTTTGTTATTTTTCGCATTGTTTTATTTTTTTTCACTTTAGATTAGTTTCATTCATGCAGAACAACATGATTTGATTACTTTATCATATACTCCACATTTTAGTAACAAAGTAACTTGAATAATTACCCCATGACTTCCCAATTGACCCGCAAGGGGAAAGAGATGCGTGGTAGGAATAATTAGAAAACTTATGATTTGTTTCTGATTTCTGCTTATAATTAATTTCTGTAAGTAATTGTTCTAAAATCAACCCCCTCCTTGATTCCCCGATTGAGGTCCATTTGGACCGAAAGAGGTTCCTGGAGGGTTTTTCTTTCTAAGAAAACACATCCTTTAAAACTCACTAAAATTGACAAGACTCCAGTGTGTATGCTTTGTACTTAGCTATGGTTCATCTGATCAGTCAACCTGCATCAAAAGCAACATGAGTGACTAGTTTAATTAGTCTTCACCTTCCCCAATCAACCACCATCAGGAGAAAATCCGACGCCTCGGTCAAACTGTAAGCGATGGAAAAATACCCAAAGGAAGCGGGAACTCCTGAAAAGTGACCTCAAGGCATTGATCTCTGTTACAGCTTCAGGTGCATTATGAAAAACAGTCTCAAAGACTCCATTCATCCCACATATTCCTTGTGACTAGCTGTGAAGGTTTATTTTTGGACATACTACAAGTACTCTCAGGTATATCTGGAGTCCGCCCCCCTCGCCTAATTTTAATCAACTCATATTTCACATTAACTTAAAATGTACCAAGAGGCAATCACAAAAGATTCACTCCAAGCACATGCAAGTACATTGATTATTTTATGACTCCATTTTAAGGCACTGGCTATTTTCTTTCTATATATATATATATATATTGTGTCTCAACATTGTGCTTTCGTGAGTTCATTTTTTATCTTGTCATCTATGGTTGTTTATGGTTAAATTTCAAACTCCTAAGTAACTCATTCAGTTTAACATCACCATACTAAATAATTTTTCCTTAGTAACTTAATGGGGTCTACCCCCCTTGGCTTCGTTAGGAGTTGAGCCTAAATGGAGGAGTCAAGAACAAGGTGACAACCTTGACTCGAGACTTGCCCCCAAGGACACACCGAGTGGTGTGAATATTTCTACCACATTCCCCCCAGGTGTGTGAAAGGAAAAAACACTTTTTGGCACCATTGTCGGGGATAAATCTTTTTATTCTCGAGTACAACTTAGCTTAACTTTTTTCTAAACAACTAAAAAGATAAAATATTTTGATTGATCTTGTCTTTAAAAAACATAAAAAGTAAAACTCGATCCATCTGGCGACTCCACTGTCTAACATCCCTCCAAGAATTCCTACTTGAAGAAACTGCCATCAATTATTCAATCCTCTCCCTGATCCCGAAAGGTTTATTAGGGAAATATTGAATAGGCAGACTTCTCGTAGAAACCTTAAAAATTTAGGAGACCAATCCCTCTCAGATATCCATCACTTATTTGTAGACAACCATGTTCACCAATCTCAAGAAATGACAAAATTATTCAAACCCATTGACTTTTGTCAGATAGTAGGTGGTCCCCGTGCCATTCCAGAAGATGCTATCAAGAAGCTCCCCATATTTCAGGGAAATAGTGCCATCACTGCCAAGTCTCACCTTCGAGAGTTTGAAAAGAACCTAGTCAGTTATTGCAATGATGCTGCTCATGACCATGACAATGTCAAAATGAAGCTCTTTTATTTATCCTTAGAAGATGATGCTGAAGAGTGGTAACTTGACCTAGATGATGATTCATATAAAACTCTTAGCGAATTCCAAGATGGTTTTAGGAAGAAGTGGGGAGAAAAGAAGGAACCAAGACATCTGCTTGCTGCCCTTTATAACATAAAGAAGATGGAGAATGAAACCATGGATGAATTTAACACTAAATTCAGGCGTGTGGTTGTGGACCTTCCTAGAGACATCAAGCCAAAAAATGCCTCTATCCTCATATCCTACATTGAAGCCTTCACTAGTGACTTAAGGTACCAGCTGAGAGATAAAGAATCGGCCGATCTGAAAACTACCGAGGAATTGTCCGAGAAAATAGAAAAGAATATGCAATCTTTAGGCAATTCCAACATTCCAGGTTACACTAGGGAAAACACTTCCTACAACAAAGAGAAGGGTAAAGTCATTGAATCAGAAGAAAAGGGAACTTCTAAATATCCCATGGAAAAGGTGACAGACATGATAAAAAACTTGGTTATTAGTCAAAACCAACTAATTGAAAATTATTCTGCATAGTAGAATCATATGCAAAATAGAATAATCACAATGGAAAGGAATGATGGACCTAGGAACTTTTAGCCCAAGCAGAATCAGATGTATCAAAAGAAATTTCATGAGAAAGAGCCTGGGATTCCAAACCAGTTAGACTCAACTAACATGGTAGAAGAATTAATTCCATGGTGTAGACTTTGTGAACAATTCCACCAAGAAATCACTTGTTATGTTGCAAATCAAGGCATGGAACATGGAATTCCTGAGGTCAGTAGTCAGGAAACAACTTCAAGCGATCCTGATCATGTATACATGGTAGGTGTTGGGCTATGGGCAGACTCGGGTTTTATACCTTTAGCTTCACACCAAAAAAAGACCCACAGTGTTGGCCCTTTCGGCAACAACCTACGAACAGGTTGCAGTCTCACCCGAAACAGCTATGGGGTGCCGCAGAATCAGGTGTCTGCAAGTGCAAGAGGGATATTACTGTACCTTTAGTCTTATAAACAATACTCATACAATAAATAGCTTCAACATTCACTTAACTAACTTCGCAGTTTATATAACATACAGTTACTTGCTCAACCCTTACTGGGAATTCACAGCGAAGTTGTTATTTAACAGCTTATCTTACTTTATTATTTATCTACTTAACAGATGCATAACAGAACAGAAACAAAACACAGAACCACCACAACACAAGATATACGTGGTTCACCCCCAGTGTAGGGGCTACGTCCACAGAACTATGTTTATATTCAACTCTTTACAAAAACCACACTGCTGATCTGCGCACTCAGTTGCAGATCTTCTCAGTACCCTTAAGCTACGCACTCAGCTTGCAGCACCTTTCTTACAAAATCCCTCTGCGCACTCATCTATAGAGGTCGTCCATGCACTCAGCTGGGATTTAACCTTAAACCCTAAGATAGGTCTTTCTTCCTTCGCCTCAAATCATCATACATCAAAAAGTCTAAAAATCCTAACCTTACTCCTTTACAAAAGTGCCTATTTATACCAGCGCACTATTACAATACCATGAGCTTAAACCATGGGCTTAAAAACCATGAGTTCAAACCATGGGCTATTTACAAACAGAGGGGCCTCGACCCAACCCCAACACCCCTAAGACTATTTTGGGCCTCAACTCCGCTTACAAGCTTCGAACCCAAAACCATGGAGTTGCTAAGATAAGGGACCTTGAAGGTCGAGCCCCAACAGGCCCCTAAGACTCACCAGTGGCTCGTCTCGGGACACTCTACTGCTTTTCTGGTGGAAGAACCTTGTTGGCAAAGATAGTAAACTACTTGTTCCGGCTTCGGCTATGTGCTCCTTCTTTATGATCTCCCGTTCATGTCCTATCAGACATTTGACCATCCACAACTTTGGGTCCTTAACAGATGGTACCCCTGGGATTGCATGCCAATGTACTTTTGCATAAGACAAACAGTATGCCTCCACTCTACTGAGCCAGGAGGATACATCTCGGGATCCTCCAGAGTCTTTCGTGAGGGTTTGTGCCTTTCTTCGTTCTGCTTAGAGCGAACTTCTGCCTTAAATTTTTTCCTGGTTGAACATGTCTGCAGCACTGCAAATGCAGGTGGATTTCTCATAAGTTTCTACAGACCTCTCTCCCTGAACTCTCGTAACAATTCCTGGACTTCACGATCATTCAACATGGTCTTAACTGCAAAACTCAAAACAATGCGAAATACGAAATGCGTAGAGCTGGATGGATTCTTAAATAATTCAATGCTCAAATCTGTCATAATTATGCATCAAAGATACCATATCTGACCGAACGACGGTAAATCTTGTTCACACTATGCTAGATTTTCCCAAAATCTCATTATTACAGGTAGATAAGGCAGCTCACATGCTGGCGTCGCCAATTCGAGTTTGTCCCATCGATCACATTTTAGGCTGCAACACACCTTTCTTATTCGACACAACCATTAACTTCAACTTCGCCACAGTGAGGACCTTCGACACAATATTGACCTTCGACCCATCTTGTCTCAATCTCCAACCGAACAGCGACCTTCGAACTTTTATAGCCTTCAAAGCTTTGAGAAAATCTTCATTATAGTCTAGTACCCAATTTCAACTGTTCTTGGTACTTAGACTCTCCTTCTTGCTGTTACTTCTAATTAGGGGGTCCCGGCTTATCCCTGTACTTCTTTAGTCTGCTTCCATTCACCATGGAGGGAAAAATTTCTCCATTCAATTTAACTAACTGAACTGCACCACCATCATTAACTTTTTGAACTATGTATGGTCCTTTCCAATGTGTCTTGAACTTACCTGGGAACTTCATGAATTTACTGTCATACAAGAGCACAAGATCACCACTCTGGAAATGTTTCTTCTTGATGTGTCTATCATGCCATGCTTTTTCTCTAGCTTTCTGTACTTGCTGCTGGAAACCTGCAATGAACCTATCTTCTTTTAGTTCTAGTATCTTTGCCATCCTTTCATTCAGCACGGCTAGATCATCCATTTTTGTGAAGGCAGATATTTTGAGGCTAGGGACAATGTACTCCATGGGCATAACTGCTTCTTGTCCATATACCATCCTAAAAGGTGTGTGGCCTATCAACTTCTTACACGTGGTTCTATAAGCCCATAATACTGTTGTAATTCTAAGATCTGAGTCATTCCTGTTAACATTACAAACCTTCGTCAGAGTGTGCTCAAGAATCTTGTTAAAGGCTTCGACAGTTCCATTCACTTGAGGGTGGTAGGCAGTACTCTTCTAATGATATACTTGAAATTCCTCAGTCAATGCTTCAATGGTCTTATTCAGAAAATGTGATCCTTGATCACTCATAAGAATTCTAGGACACCCAAACCTTGTCAAGATATTATCAAAGATGAACTTCGCAGCTGTAGCAGCGCTACAGTTCTTGACTGGTTGAGCCTCGGCCCAACGAGTGCGGTAATCAGTTGTTGTAATAATGTATCTTACTCCTGATTTCTTTGCAGGGGGATTGATTGGTCCAACAAAATCAATAGCCCATTTTTCAAATGCTTGTAAATTTACCTGTGGAACCAGAGGCATCTCATCCCTCCTAGATGGTTTGCCTGTCCTTTGACAGATATCGCAGTTGTGGCAATATTCTCTTGCATCCTTATGAATTGTAGGCCACCACAATCCAGCTGTCAGAATCTTCTGAGTTGTAGCTTTCCCAACGAAAGGACCTCCTGCTGCTCCAGAATGTGCCTCAGCCAGAATCAATGGCTTTTCATGCTCCAGGATGCATCTATGCAGTATTTCATCTGGTCCCATATTATATAGTTGTCCTTCTATCAAGGTAAAATCGACTGCTCTAACTACCAGCTGCTTCTTCTGCTGTGTTGTCATCTCAGGGGGTGCAAAACCTGTAGACAAGTACTGCACAATATCCTGAAAATAGTCATCAACCATCTGAATGGCAAACAACTGGGCATCAGGGAGACCTTCGTCCAAACTAGTGGGCTCTTCTCCTGACTCGAGCCTCGACAAGTGGTCAGGCCCTAGGTTAAGTCTTCCTGGCTTAACTATGATCTCAAAGTCATACTCCTGAAGCAAAATCAGCCATCTGCATATCCTTCCACCCAACAAAGGATTGTTAACTAAATACTTCAAAGCAGAATGGTTAGTGAACATCTTAAAATGAGATCCTAACAAATAATGTCGAAACTTCTGCAATGCATATACCATAGCTAGACCTTCTCATTCTATCATAGTATAATTCTTCTCTACTGTGGACAACTTTCTACTTGCGAAAGCAATACAGTGATCAATATTACCTTCACCTGACTGAGCCAGTACCACACCTAGAGAAATGCAAGATGCATCGACATGAACATGAAACTCCTTATTCCAGTCAAGGAATACTAGGATAGGGGCAGTTACCATCATTTCCTTCAAAATATCCAAGCTTTCCTGACACTTGGGTGTCCATTCAAACTTAATATCTTTCTTCAACTTCTTTTCCATAGGAGCTGTAATCTGAGCACATCCCTTAATGAATTTCCTGTAATATCCAGTATGACCAAGCGTAGTGCGAAGTTGCTTGACAGACTTCAGAGGTGGCAAGTTCACAATAATGGCTATCTTCGCAGGATCAACCATCAATCCTTGCTTGCATACAATGTGACCTAGCAGAATTCCAAAAGGTGCACAAAAGATACACTTCTTCAGGTTCAAGGAAATCTGATGCTGCCTACACTTGTCCAGCATAAGTCTTAAACTAGCTATATGGTCTTTCAATAAGCCAAAGATAGTCCAATCATCAAAGTAAACTTCCAAGAATTTATGAATGAATTCCTTGAATGCAGATATGACTACTCTGGAAAACATAGCAGGTGCATTCTTCAATCCAAAGGGCATAACTGTATACTAAAAATATCCCATTTTTGTAGCAAAAGTTGTTTTGTGTTGGTCCTCTAGAGCAATTCTGATCTGATGGTATCCTGAAAATCCATCAATGAAGGAATACACTTCTTGACCTCCGACATTGTCTAAAACTTCATCCGTAAAGGGAGTAGGGAAAGGATAATGTAAACATGCATCATTCAGCTTTGTCAGGTCAACACAGATTCTGATTTCCCCCTTGGTCTTCTTTTCTTGTACCACCATAGGACTGACCCATTCGGACTCTTCGACAGGCTCAATGATTCCTGTAGTGAGCATCTTATCTAGTTCTATTTTGACTTTTTCCTTATATTTAGGGTTCATCCTATAGGGTCGCTGCTTCACAGGCTTCGCATCAGGCTTCAAGGGTATTTTTATCACTCCTATATCACCAAGGATGCCTTTCATTTCTGAGAACTTCGTCGGAAATAAGTCCTGATACTCATGGAGAAGTTCAGTCACTTTACTTACCATTTCTTCGTCCCAATAATCTCCGATGGTAGCTGTCATGTCCCCGGTTTCGACCCCGTTTGCATGATGTATATAATGTAAATAATCATGGTGAGGAGCTCAGGGAAAAAGCCCCACCATCGATTTGGTTGTGTATGTTTCGGCAATGGGGATAATTGTCGGTGATATGTCGTGCTATAAGGCACATTATAATTCGGCATCATGTAAACCCGCACATCAATTAAAATAAACCACGACCAGCTACGGCAGTGCAACGTTGAATGAAAAGGGCATGATTCCAAAGGATAAGGGGTGGGGGATGTCAAACCTTGGTTATGGGGGAAAAACCCATGTTTTTTCCACCTTTGTTTGTTGTCACCTTTTGTCTCATCCAACCTCTTCCAACCTCTTTAATGTTTTGATTGGGTAGCTGAGGAGTAATGGCTGCTGGTGGTTGAGGCAGTTAATGCCTTTGGGAGTGGGGTGGCAGGACTGTTAGCCTTACCCACTTGCTCACTCCACCCATGTTTTCCATTCTTCTCCCTCACGCACTCATCCCTGGTCAGTTCACTCTCACCACGATTTTTGGTCTGTTGGCTTCTCACGCACAGGCTCTGGGCGATTTTAGTCTCACGCAGACATTTTCTGGGGCTCCACGAGTTGCTGAAG
>LPNX010434327.1:14362-73545 GCA_001517045.1 Pseudotsuga menziesii
GCCTCTACTGCTGGAATCCTCACGCAGAAAACTGGGTATGTCTTCCCGTGCATTTTTCTGTTGGGTGCGAGTTTTTCCTCACGCACAAGATGTTTGGGTCGTTTTTCCCATGTAGAGAGCCGTGCTTGCTGTTTGTGTTGGGGCTGTTGTCTTCCCCATGATTTTTGTCGGCCGTGGGTTCCAATTTCGTTTTGTACCACTGTGGATTGCTAATTCGTGGGTTGAATTTCCCTTATCTGTCCACGCTGGGAGTTGTTCTTCTCCTTTGTTGGGACTGTGTGATGTTTCCCAACCGTTCTATTGAGGAGTTGTGTGTGTTGTTGGCTAAATTCCCTGTTTTTGGACTGTGGACTGTTGTTATCCTTCATGGTGTGTTGTGGCTGCTGATATACCTTGGTTTGGGTGCTGTTGTTGAGTTGTTTTGGCCACGTTAGGGCCAAAACCTACTCTGAGTTGCCTTATAGGCTGGAGCTGTGTCTTACCTTTCGCTTGGGACTGTCACCGATCGTTTTGCTTCTTCACAGGGCAGTGAATGAAGTTGTTTGGCTGCTGGTATGCAGTGGTTGAACCTTGGACTGTGCTGGTTCGGCTTGTCTGTTGAAAGCCTGTGAAACCCAGCAGTGTTGGTTTGGCTGTTATGTGTCCCCTTGGCTATGTCTAAGCCTGCAATTGACCCTTATTCCAGAGGAATCATGCCCAGCTCGGGGGTGGCAGTGTTGCTGAGAGATTGATGAGCAAGCTGGCCTATGGTTGGGTGGAATGTTGCAGCTACGTAGCTGGTTGCAGGTGAATTCTTCATTAACAGATAAGTGCTTCCAGTCTATCTCTGCAATTATAACAATTGTATATGGAATTATGATGAACATGTGATTGCTAGAATGTATGTGTGCTTCCGCTGTATGATCAAAGATAAATGCATCTGTGTATGCTTGTAAGTTTCAATTTCAGCATTTGAATTCTGTTTATGTTCATGGGGCGTTTTGCCCGGTTGTATTTGATGTGCTCATCGCGTCCTCTTCGTCGGTTGAGGGACGGGGACGTGACAGTAGCGTACTTAGGCATTTCTTCTGTTCCAATATTTACTTTCCTTGTCTTTAGGGGCTGAGTTACTTCAAGTGCTTCGACTACCGGTCCATGTACTTCTCAATGTCCTTCTGACTCAGGAATATTTACGTTGTGAGGGTCATCATCTTCATCAATGGCGAGGTTATAGCATTCTACTGCATTAGCTTCTTGTTCTTTCCAATCAGGTTGGTACTCGGCTATGCCTTTATCATCAAACACTTTAGTATGGAGCAGCCTAATAGCTACATCCAGAGCAGGGCAAACCTCGTGAATAGAAAATGTAAGTACAAAACTATCAACAAGAGTATTCCAACTTACAGTACCATGGAGAAGCTCTACCTCGGCATACCAATTCTTTGCTACAGGTTCCAGAGTATGTATAAACCCATGTACCCATTCTTCAGAAGGTACATGCTTCCATGCTTCACAACACTATGCCAAATGTTCCTGAGGGCTAGTCTGACCATCAAATCTGCTTCACACCTTCTGAGGTCGATCTATGAATCTCAGGTGAAGAAACTTTTGACAAGATTCCCAATTATGAATGTGCTTCTTATGGCCATTCCACCATCTGGCAGCTACAGCTCTGAATACTGAATCTAGAGTCTCCATTTTCTGTGAATCTGGTACCTTCTCTGAGAATTGCACAATAAACTCTTCTGGGTCTGTCGAACCATCAAAAACAGGTAAGGCTCTTGTTTGTGAGCTAAGCCACTGAGAGACTTGGTAATTCTTGTACATCGATGTCCATGTAGCTCATACAATCTATTCTGCCAATTCTCTAGGCTGTCATCTGAGTCAGTCATACAAGAACTGTCACACTGCCAATCCATTATTCCTTCAGTATTAGGGTTAACATAGTCTTCTTCTTTAGTAGTGATGTTGTAAATATGATCTAAAACATCATGTTCTTCATCTCTTACTAGCTCTGTGTACCTTTCTCCTTGAGAAGGGTCCAATGGTACTATGACTCTCAGTCCTTTTCCTTCGAAAGTCATCTGTCTCTTCTTAAGGTTGATTACTACATCATTATCTATTTCCCATTCAATTCCTAGCAGTACTGGATAGGGGTTGCTGTCATCAATTATTTCAATTACCTCAAAGTCTGTTAAGGTACTGACTCCATCAATATCTACTGATACACTAAGGAGTCTACCCAAAGGTACAATCTTCTGCTGATTGGCTAATCTCAACTGTATAGGGGACCATTCAAGGGTAGGGTTTACCATCTGCTCCCAAGTCTGCCTAGTTAGGACATTTACTTCAGATCCCATATCTAAAATGATGTCAATCATATCATACTCTCCTATCTGAGCATGCAACCTCATTTCTCTTCTAGTCCTTCTAACTCTATTAACATTTTTTCCTTTATCAGGGATTTGCTGAGATTCACAAGACTGGAGAACCTTCTGTAACTCATTCAGAGCAGTCTTGTTTCGTAATAACTTCATACAACTCTGTAAAAAAGATGTTAATGCACTTACTTGATCTGGTGAAGCTTCTTATAACTACGACGACTGGTGGTGCTGTTGCGTCGTTGCTACAGGTGGATCAGCAAAGTCTTGCCGAGCTTCCATGAATGTTTCTTTTTCTCTGTTAGCATCAAAGGCTGGGACTTTCTCTGGGGTCTTGCGGACCCGAGGCTCATCAACTTTGTTTCTCTGTATTCTGCACTTGCGTCATAGATCCACTCCTTGTAACAACATTAATACCTGGGACAGGTCTTTTCTCTACAACAATCATCTGAACATTCTACGTAGGGGGGCCATTCCTTTCTTGTATTTTTATTATCAACTGTGGGCATTGCTTAATAACATGATCAACTGCTCTGCAATATCGGCATGTCGTAGTTGGATTCTGACAGTCTCTAGATACATGTCCTGTTGGATTGCAGTTATAGCAAATAACCTGGCTGCGACCTCTTCCAGGCATACCACCACGACCTCTGAAGTTACCTCGACCTGGGTTACCACCACAGTAGCCATATCCATCGTTTCCTTATGCATCATTTTGTACGCGATAAGCATCATATGTGCGCTCTCTCATGAGGTCAAAGCTGCGACACTCATCTGCATTGTGTCCGATTGACTTGCAGAACTTACAGTAGGGGTTCTTAGGAACTTGGACATACCTCTGTAGCAGATAACAATATTTAGGTCGATGCTGGCTAGTTGTTCGACAAATCTCACAATAGAAGATAGCAAGGTTAAATGGATTTGGTGCACCGGTACTCAGGTAGTTTCTTAGTGCAGGGCACTGTTCCTTGTCATGTCCTTTTGTTTTGCATCGGGTACACCAAACCTCTTCTCGAACAGATTTTCCTTTCTTCATGTCGTGCAGCTCCAAGGCCATCTCTGCTAACTACGCCTGTATCTGGGCTATGCCAGAATTATCTCTGACAGGAGCTGTTTCAAGCTTCATGGCAGTATCTAATGCCTCCTGCTGGTCAGCAACCTTATGTTGCCTAAGTGGAGTCCTGATATGAGGTAATAGTGCTGCAATGAACCATTCCTTGTGTTGCTCTGGTCCAATAGTAAAACTAACTTGGTCCAGCAGAACCTTGAGCCTCTGATAAAAGTCCTACACTGATTCACCTCTCTTTTGCTAAATTTCCTTTAGTTCAGTGATACACTGTGACTCTGATTTAGGCTTCTTAAATTCCTTTATCATGGCTTTTTTAATATCGGCCAGGATGTAGGTCTGAGTGCTAGAAAACTTCATAAACCAGGTCAAATCTCGATCTCAGAAAGAGGTGATTAGCTGCACTCTTCTTGTATTCTCATCCGTAATATTCTTCGCAGTCCACACAGCTTCGCATAGGAACCAAAATTGCTCGGGATCCTCTGATCCAGTTCCTTTAAAGACTGGCAGTTTGATATCATCATTCACATGGTCCATATTGGATCGGGGGGGGCGGAGGGGGACTGACCTACGACAGGACTACTATGGTTAGGGTTATTTTTAGACTACGACGGGTTCTCAGGGCTAACAGGTCTGCGCTGCGGCGTGATAGGAGGGTTTCTAACAAAAAGGGGTTTGTTCAGAGTCAGAGTCTTTGGGACTTAGCAAGGTATCAATGTTATTCTAGCCGAGGGAATCGGATCCAAGATCTCTCTTGTATCTTTTACCACTGCGAAGCAAACCACTTTGCTCATCGCAGTCACTTCCACTTCCAAACATAGGTTAGTAATAACAAATCTAGCAATCGGATTCAATAAGAAATATGCCTTTCTTAGCCAAAATCATTTTAATATTTAGACTGAATGAATTCAAGTACTTACCCCTAGGTCCTTTGAAGAACTATATTTCTTCTTCGCTGAATGAAGTATGTGTGTCGATGGTGAACTCCGTCACAAATGCTTCAAGGGTTTGCATCGTCCAAAAGTCAACAGCCCTTGAGATCGCATTGTTCACTCTTTGCAATATCTTAATTCTTGCGGGGGTCCAGGCAGGAAACTGTTCTTCCTTGAAGTTTTTCTTTCTCTCTATCAACATGAATAACCACTGGTACAATTCTACGTGGATACTACCAAAGAAAATTGCATGAATATCAGTAAAAATGTACCTTTGCAAGAAGTTGTCTAAGCTACGATGAGGGTCCTTATTTTCTTGTTCAGCAAATTTTAGATAGGTCTCTTCGATCCAGTCACCGATTTCTTGCACTGAGGGCCTCCAGAACATATCCCTCGAGGTACAACGTAAATCCCTCTTGAACAAATACTGTTCAACTGGAAATGAAACCACTTTGTTGGGCTATGGGCAGACCCGAGTTTAATACCTTTAGCTTCTCACCAACAAAAGACCCACAGTGTTGGCCCTTTCGGCAACAACCTGCGAACAGGTTGCAGTCTCACTCGAAACAGCTATGGGGTACCGCAGAATCAGGTTTCTGCAAGCGCAAGAGGGATATTATTGTACCTTTAGTCTTATAAATAATACTCATACAATAAATAGCTTCAACATTCACTTAACTAACTTCGCAATTTATATAACATACAGTTACTTACTCAACCCTTACTGGGAATTCATAGCGAAGTTATTATTTAACAGCTTATCTTACTTTATTCTTTATCTACTTAACAGATGCATAATAGAACAGAAACAAAACACAGAACCACCACAACACAAGATATACGTGGTTCACCCCCAATGTAGGGGCTACGTCCACAGAACTGTGTTTATATTCAACTCTTTACAAAAACCACAGTTCTGATCTATGCACTCAGCTGCAGATCTTCTTAGCACCCTTAAGCTGTGCACTCAGCTGCAGAGGTCATCCACGCACTCAGCTGGGACTTAACCTTAAACCCTAAGACAGGTCTTTCTTCCTTCACCTCAAATCATCATACATCAAAAAGTCTCAAAATCCTAACCTTACTCCTTTACAAAAGTGCCTATTTATACCAACGCACTATTACAATACCACGAGCTTAAACCATGGGCTTAAAAACCATGAGTTCAAACCATGGGTTATTTACAAATAGAGGGGCCTCGACCCAACCCCGACACCCCTAAGACTATTTTGGGCCGCAACTCCACTTACAAGCTTCAAACCCAAAACCGCGGAGTTGCTAAGATAAGGGACCTTGAAGGTCGAGCCCCAACAGTAGGCCAGGCCTACCCTTTGTCACCAGCTAAATAGTACAAACCTAAGGATGAAACCATTGCAGAATATTATAGTGAAACTTATGATCAAACCGTAATGTGCATGATGGGACTCCTATGTGTTCTCCATATAATGATGACAGTCTAGAAGGTTTACTTCCTTATGACCTTTTCTCTGAAGAAGATGAGTATGAAAATGAGGACAAGTATAACTCGGAGCATGATACAAGTGACAAAGACTCCCTTATCTCCGACAAATATGTTGATGAGGAGTCCTGGACATTCATGGAAAATCAAGTCTATGACGTGAATAAAGAGGAAAATAATGAACCAAAAACTTTTGATGGTTTTGTTGATTCTCCTGTATATGGCATATATAAAGGAGAGAGCATGGACCCTGTGGCCTTGGGAAACTTTGATATGGAAAAGGAGCATGCAGTTTACCCATATGATCAGTCTGAGCCATATATTAGTATCATTAATGAAGACAAAGAGAACTTGATATCAGCAACGGGGAATGCATCACATCTGGCATAGATGGTGGTGATGACTATTGGGATTTTTGTGGATATCTTATTAAGAATCCTATATATGCTATATCCAGCAAGGGGAATGTCTATTTAGAAATTTGTGGAATTCCAATCTACTATACTTCCATAGAGGGAAGCATGGATTTGGAGACCTGGGAAAATCCTAGTATAGAAGAGCAGCATTCAAAACTCTTATATGGTCATTCAGAGTCATATCATGTAGAGCCGCACAAAGTTATCAATAATGAAGACATTGAGAAGCAGTGTTGTGAAAAGACAGATATGATGCAGTCAATAGAATATCAATCTCAACTATCATCTTCACATATAGAGTTTCTTTATGATTTGGAGCCGCTTGGGGCTTATACAATGAGTTATCATCCGGTAAGCCTTGATGATCAGTATGATGGTGTAGTCAATCTGCCTCATCATTCTGATTTGTATATCAACCCTATCCAGTCATGGATAGAAGCATCCTGTGCAAGCACCTACCAGTTTGGTAAGAAGTTTGACGAAATTATTCATGCCTATGATTTCCCATCCATCCCACCCATTCTGGATCATCACGCAACTTTGCATTTTCTAAATAAAGTATCCTTACTTTTGCTGGTAACCAAAGACAAGGAAATTTGTTTATGTTAATAAAATGCTTAGGTGGTAACATTGGATTTGTGATTACACTTAACCCTTTTTATATTATGCTTAGAGTAGGAAAATAAGCTCCTTGAAAAAGAGCACTTACTTTCCACATTTTTGTTTTGTACTTAGTGATAATAAAAGTTTTTTTCATTAGTTAGTTACATTTATTTTGTTTAAATAAATCAGCTTAATGGTTCATTTGGTTTCTATAAAAATCTTGTGCTACTAAGGTTTTCTTGTCAAGTTGAGATGTTTTTACAGGGTGTATAAACCAGATATTCTGGTGTTCTCATATCCTCTCCTTGGCATATGACCAGATCAAGCACACATCTTGCAATTGGAGACAGATGTTACCACCTAAGTTGTACTTAGTGGTTTTTTATCAAGTGAGCCTGGTGAACCGGACAAAGATGATTTGTTCGGACTTCAGAAGACTTTTCGAATTGCTTCTGGGAAGTGCTTGTTGTACTATATCACATGTTCATACCCCGTGGGGGAGTTGTAATAAAATTTTCTTGCATGATAGTGTCTGTAAAAGACTCGGTCTCTTAGACTTTATTTGTCAATCCGGTCATCCCATGGTGTTTTTTCCCTTGGTTATTATAGGTTGTTGAATAAATGATTGATAATTTATGAGCTTTTCACTCAATACCTCCACAGCTGGGGTGGCCGGTTTGGCATTTAGTCGTATTGAGGTTATTAGAGTCTATGTGTCAATGTATAAACATGCTAGGCATCATGGTCGAGTCATATGAACATGTCTAAGACCCCCTAGGTTTTAATTTTTTTTAATTTTTTAAGTTTTTTTTTAATTTTAAATTTCTACAAAACTTATGTTATTTTTTAATAGTCTAATTGGAAATTTTGGTTTTGTAATAAAAGTGGGCTCGGAAATCAATTTCAGTCATGGGGGTGCTCATTTTCAAGCTTAGAGTACCATGTAAACCCATAGACCCACTTTTTCTAAGTTTTGAGTGATTTGTCCATCACTCAGGTCAAAAATCCCTAAAAATCAAATATTGATTATTTAATTGATAAATTAAGTAAATAATGGAGAAAACCCCAAATCCTAAATCATTGGGATTTACTTCGATTTGACTAAATCAGTCTCATCAGCTTGAGATTGATTGGATCTAACATTTCCTTGACTGAAGGAGGTGATCTGGGTTGATCTGGGAGTGCACCACAGCATGCAATCTTGGGAATTGCACCCTCTCTCTCTCCTCCACACGTGTGGGCTCATCTGATTGAGTTTTGGTGGATGCTTCAGTCAGCAGGTTGAGGTCTCAGACAGATCACCTCTCCAATTTATAGTTATACTCAGTGAGACTTAGATCAGGCTTAGTTAGACACAGATCAAGCCCAGATTTACTCCACATGCAGTTGCAGTCTCTCTCTCCTTGGGATTTGTGCTCCCCTGGTCTAAATCTCTTGTTTTTGCTATAAATAAAGCATAGATTACCTCTTCCAAGCTAGTTAAAACTAGATTGAGGTGTTGTTTCTATTGTACTGTTGTTATTTTTCATTTGAATAAATAGAAGCTTTGGAGGCAAGACGATGTCATGTTATTGTGTGTGTGGATAAGCATTACCATGTTTTATTGAGGTAATTTGTATCTATGTTCATAATTTGTTGATTGTTTGTGGATTCATTGTAAAAGATTGATAATAAGTTTATTATGATATTGATAGGAAAGGAGTTTGTTAATAAGTTTATTGTCCATCTCTTTCCTTTTTGATGCATGTTTAGAGATCTAGATTCAACATGTTTTATAAGTTTATATGCATGCTATTCTGAAATCTTTGTTTATGTATTAACCGGATCTCACAAGAATTTTGGCAAGTCTTTGGATTCAGTTGTAGGTTCCTATCTTGGAGAGGGTGTTGATCTAGCTTGCTTCCTCACTTTCTCCAAAACTTTCTCAAAGGCATAGTCCCTCGACATTCCACCGGAAATCTCCACGGTTGATCTTCAAGGCTTCCAACATTCTCTCTCTCTCTCTCTTCCTCCTTATAAAAATCCAAATCTTACCTGGCTAATTTGGTTACAAGATTTGTTATCATTTAGATCTGTCATATTAAATTAAAACTTACATATATCTATTATTTCAAAGCTCATAATCTAGATCTCATTTCTAAAAGGTCTCATTAAGCATTCTAGATCTAGTTCAGGGAAATCGTCCTTTTTGCATGGCAATTTAAAGAAAATCCATAGGTTGCATGCGTTAGATTTATGTTTCTATTTTAAAACGATTAAATCCAGAAAATAGTGCATATCTCATTAGCTTCCCAAACAGCAAGCCAATATCCCAAGGAAATCTTTCTTTCCTTGGTTCCTTTTTCACCGTTTTAGCTAGTTTTAACTTAGTTTTGTTTGGTTTAAAGTAGGATGAACCAAAGGTACTTTCAAATTGATTTTGGGCATATTTCATTCTAACATGCTCGCTATATTTTATCAAGAATAACAGAAATAAGAGAATCTGATGTTCAAAAATGGCTTTGGGATCGTTCAAATCCCCCCAGGGGGCTCCCCTTTGACTGTAAATTTTAAATTTTGGGAAAGTTGTAAGATATTGGTTTCATATTATATAAGAAACAAGAGGATTCATATCATTATAATGATATTTTAATAGCATATAATAAATTTTTTCTCTGAATAGTCTCTTTCGATCCCATTCCCCATCCCCCTTGGGGGGATTCGCACATTTTTTGTTATTTTTCGCATTGTTTTATTTATGTTTTCTTTAGATTAGTTTAATTCATGCAGAACAACATGATTTTATTAATTTATAATATACTCCACATTTCAGTATCAAATTAACTTGAATACTTACCCCACGACTTCCCGATTGACCTGCAAGGGGAAAGAGATGCGTGGTAGGAATAAGTAGAAAACTTGTGATTTGTTTCTGTTTGCTGCTTATCATTAATTTATGTAAGTAATTGTTCTAAAATCAACCCCCTCCTTGATCAAACTGTAAGCGGTGGAAAAATACCCAAAGGAAGTGGGAACTCCTGAAAAGTGACCTCGAGGCGCCGATCTCTGTTACAGCTTCGATTGCATTATGAAAAAAAATCTCAGAGACTCCATTCATCCCACATATTCCTTGCAGGTAGCCGTGAAGATTTATTTTTGGACATACTCCAAGTACTCTCAGGTATATCTGGAGTCCCCTGCCTCGCCTAATTTTAATCAACTCATATTTCACATTAACTTAAAACGTACCAAGAGGCAATCACAAAACATTCACTACAAGCACATGCAATTACATTGATTATTTTATGACTCCATTTTAAGGCACTGCTATTTTCTTTCTATATATATATTGTGTCTCAGCATTGTGCTTTCGTGTACTCATTTTTTATCTTGTCATCTATGGTTGTTTATGGTTAAATTTCAAACTCCTAAGTAACTCATTCAGTTTAACATCACCATACTAAATAATTTTGCCTTAGTAACTTAATAGGGTCTATCCCCCTTGGCTTCGTTACAAGTTGAGCCTAAACGGAGGAGTCAAGAACAAGGTGGCAGCCTTGACTCGAGACTTGCCCCCAAGGACACATCGAGTGGCTTGAAGATTTCTGCCACGCTGCCCCTAGGTGTGTGAAAGATGGAAACACTCCCAATGCCAAAGAGGATTCAAAATTGGAATAAGATTTTAAAAGAGGGTTTTGGTTAAAATATATTATTTAAATATGGTTGTTATAACCATATCGTGTCCATTCCAACGAATTTCGGTGGACATTTAATTTTGGATTTTTATTTGGCTATGGGTTGTAGCCAACATGCCACAAATTAGTTGGAGAACTATTGGGGATATGTCAAGATATTACAAAATGGTTTTATACCATATATTTTGGGTTATCCATTATGTATTTCATTCCCAAAATATGTTATATTGTGGTTTTACCAAATATTTTATCCACCTTAATTTGGGATCAAATGTTTATCATATCCCATTACAGTTGGAGTTTAGTCATTAACACTTGGGTATTTAAACCAAAGGTATGTTTCCATTTAAGGGAGTAAAGCTTTAAGGACATTGCTTTGTACGAAGAGCTTACTTAAGAGAGCCATGTTAGGCCATATTTTTTAGGAGGGTTCTTGGTGCTTTTACTTAGAGGTTGTATAAAGATTTTGGAGAGTTTCTTTGGAAACTTTGCTAAGGCCTTTGATGTACTTGTTGGATACTGCATTATGGTGCTTGCAACTATTTGACCACTTAATAAAATCATTTTTCATTAGAGAATGAATCTGGAGACGTAGTACAAACTAGATGAACTCCGTTAACAAGTATGGTTTGTCATCTTTCCTGCTTGTTTTTCATATTGTGATATTATTGCATCTGCTTAATTATGCTTTTAATTTATCAATGAAGCATTATGTTATGTATATGCAACATTATTATGTAATATTGACAAGCATGATGACATCATCTTCACACTAACATTAAAATTTGATTTTAGTCACTAGATTCTTGGGTTTCTCCTTGGATGATGGAGGATCTATGGTGTAGAGAAAGAGACAAATAAAGTAATAAAAATCATCAAAACTATAGAATAATTCAAAGTGATGAGGTGAAAAAATAGTCCAATTCTTGCATTTTCATTGTCGAGGAGATACTAATGATTAATATTTTAGCTACACAGAGGTATTGTGTGGAGATCAAAGATCCACCAATTTCTTCTTCCAACATTATAAGATCATAGATCACCATTATAAGTATGTGTGGCTATGGGTAGAAGATTCCAAATGCTAGTGAAGGGCACACTACATCAGGAATAATGTATTTAATTGATGTATTGTTACTTTTATATTTAATATAGATTGATATTATTTGGCCCCTACAAATATATTTTTGTTGAATAGTTTATGTGATAATGCATGAATTTCATTTGGGATGTGGTTAATTTACCTTTAGTTATATTATATTTTATTATGCGCTTTATGATCAAAAATCCTTTGAAGAAGGTGCTTGTTTTATTTATGTGAAAGAATAGGAAATTCATCACAAATATAGTTGGAAAGGATTGACACAATGAAGATAATTGTAAAAAAAATAGAGACAAGTTTCCATTTGATACTACATTTTCCCCTTTTCTTATTAACTTGCATGTAGATCAAAGGAAAGTGTGATTAGAAGCTAGACTAGTTATTGTCAAAGAGCCCAACGCACCCTCCAGGGGGATAAGATTAGGCATTAAGGAAGATCCCCCAACCACATAAATGGTGATCATATTTCGTATGGTTTCTAATAATTATCTGTAAGTATAATGTTTTTTTTCATCTCTTAATCATTCTAAAAGTTGTAGTACCTCTTGCATGCTAACAAGAACACAAAAAATAAATCAGGAAGTATAAACAAGAATATGGAATATTTAATGTTGGACCTAGTGTTGTCATTGATGTCAAAGGGAGTAGAAAATTAGAAGTATTGTCTTTGATGTCAAAGGGAAATATTGATGCACCTAGATTAGTCATTGATGTCAAACAAGATTGTTTGGAATGCATGTGAAGCTTGAAGACAGTTTGAAGGAGTTGGTGTAAGAGGGAGTAGAAAATCAGAAGTATTGTCTTTGATGTCAAATGGAAATGTTTATGCACCTAGTTTAGTCATTGATGTCAAACAAGATTGTTTGCAATGCATACGAATCTTGAATCCAATTTGAAGAATTATATAGAACAAGCCAGTTTGAATAAGTATATAGAAGAAACCACAATGAGACAATTGTTGAAATGTGTAGTTAGCAAAACAAGCAAAAGATGCAAATATGTACACAAACAAATGAGATTTTGAAGTACACTACAGACAATTTGTATGTTGAAAATATAACAGTCAAAGTAGTAAAGGATGTAGAAGTGTACACACACATGTAGATGTCAAAAGATGGTAGTCAAACTGACAATGTAAGTGAAGTTGGTGAAATGTCGAAGTCCACAATTGATAAAATATTGAAATACATAAGGTAGTGAATGTCGAAGTTAAGATTAATGGGATGTTGAAGTGCATAGTGGGACAAATATTGACATACACGAGTTAATAAGATATCATTGTTATACCGAAATCTCATCACCATCATGTTATGAGATAGGTATTCTCTTGTCTGCTCCAATCCCTCAAAGTTTTCCCTAGATAAATGAAAGGCAAAAATATCCCCTTACAAATTTTCCTTGTTTTGAGCTGGTAACGCTCCTCTTCCACTGAAAAAAAGCGTTACCCAAGTGGTTCTAGGGAAGCACCACTCCTAATACATGAGAAAAGAGTGGTGCCACCGCTTCTAGCCCTGCTGCAAGAAGCGTTACCCCCTTAACACCACCTGTTTTCTTCATTGGAAGAGCGGTGCTCAATTTTTCAAGGAAAAAAGAGAAGCTTCGAGAGGCTTCTTGAAGTTGATCTACGTGGAGCCTCATCCCTATTGTTTAGGACTAGCTGGAGCTTGAGATCCTCCCTTTTAGGATATTATCACCACCTCACCCATGAGATCCTCAACCATACCTATCCTCCCATTTCTTTAAATACTGGCTCACCCCCCCTGGGAAAAGGGAGGAAGAATTGTGTTTCATACCCAAACTCTTCCCAAATCATTCTTGAGTCTTTGGAGGCAAGGAGCCATTGGAAAGAAATCTCAACACCAAGGCATAAAGGTTGTAGTTTCTCCAATCATTTCTATAAAAAAATGTCTTTTCTTTCCCATATTTACTGTGTCATTTGTATGTAATGCTTGATTCCTTTGTCTCGAGCATAGATCTAGTTGATTATATTATATGATATCACATTTCTCTTGTTGTTTTCCATCTTTTATAGGTTCTTCTGTAAGGATAGAGAGGAAAACCTTTGAGAGAAGTATCATGGAATTTAATTCAAGTGATTAACCAGATCTAGGGGAATTTGCATTTGGTGTTTGTGTTTTGTTCTAGATCTGAACCATTCAGAATAAGGAACCTACTCTTGTTCCCAACGGAGTCGCTATATTTGTAGCTAAGAATTTGGCATTGAACCCAACCCCCCAGACCCCCCTACAAGAGTGTATGAATTCATACATATTTTCAAGAATTGTTATTGATGTTGGTCTTTAAAGCTTCATAGTTGGCTTTGAATAGAACTTGGTTATGCTATATCCCTAATTTATGTCTTCTTTGATAGAACAAGAAAATATTCATTTTAGTTTTCTTCTTTTATTATACATGTTTTTTGTATGGTTTTTCCCTTTTCCAAAAAATGTGACAGAATCCATATAAAAGTTATTGTAGAATGGTGTTATTAGTTCATTCTTTCTTTAGTTGAAGAAATCTGAACACTTTTGCATAAAAGTTGTAATTATTTTTCTTGCTTCGTATTAGAGATCTCACTTCTCTTTTCAGTTCAAAAAAGAAGATTTGTTTGTTTCAGTTAGGAACAGACCATATAAGCAGTTTGTTTTATTGCTATATGGGATTTATTCTATGTTTCAAAAAAATTGAACCTCTCTCTCCCTTCCTTGAGTAGGGCATACCTTTAAAGTGAAAGTGAAAATTTTGCACTATCATACTTGCATAGTTTTACTTTTTATGTCCTCACCTCATGCATTCACCTAACCATTCATGATAAAATCAAGCGTTAGACCTATGTTAAAATATTTAGCACAGTGTGATAGGTTAGAGACATGTTCTGATGTCTTTAAGCGTAGGAGCTATCATTTATTTCTTGCACTTCATCCCGGGGATCGTCTGTTTCTTCCACGTACCGTTGGTATATCGAATGGCCTTTCACGTACCCTTGAGGTATATCGAAAGGTAATTCATGTACTCAATTGTATATCGAAAGGCCCCTTTCAAATGGTTGTGCATTAGACAACACTACTATAGAGTGGAGCTCCCACGTACCTTGCGTATATCGGGAGACACCATTAGGAATCATCTGACCAATCGAGTACAGCCCTTTGTTTGTCTTATCGTCACAATACATCGAGAACAAAACTCAGGGAGATTACTACACATGTGCCATCCAGGTAGTCGAGTATTCAGGTGAGGGGCGGTTGATCCTCCTCACCATGTTTTACTATTGGACCTTGTGGTATATAGCGAGTTGTGATGGTTTGACAATCCCGTGAGGTTCCAGACCTTTAATCCACTCCTTTCACATATTTTTCTTGTTGATTTAGTTTGAGTAGTGCATGTTGTCTGTACAGTTAGGATTTTTAAGAAGAGAGAGATAGTTTTGTTACATATTTATGGATTCGCCTTCTGGGACTACCAACCAAGAGACTCCTTTACCGAGCACATATTTTGTTTTCCCTCCATATGGGGATTTTGGTCCTCCTCTCATGGCTACATTAATCCTTACTGGATTGACTATCGAATTACTTGTTTGGTTACTCTCCAGTCCAATTATCCCATGTACACCAACTGCTTCAGATCCTAATCCTTCATCGCGGGAGAATCAACCTCATGTTGGTCCCTCTCCTTCTTCGTCGGATGTGTCTTCTCCCCTGTCTCCCTCTTCTCCTATTGAAATTTGTAGTACTAGTAGTCAAATGGATAAGAAGAAGAAGAAAAACAAACAGAAAACCAAATCTCAACTAATTACTCTTCCCAGTGCAGAGAGTGTTGATCTGCACACCCAAAGATCGCGTAAGCCAAAATTCCCTTGTAGGCTTTGCAAGGGTGATCACCTTTTGAAAGAGTGTCATGGTTTGGCCTTAGTTTTAGAAGAATGATCTAAGGCTTCCTGACAGTCGATGACATCAGCCTCTGGTCATCATACTCATGATCCCCCCTCAACCAGTGACTTTGTGGTTAAGAGTCGAAAGGGTAAAGTCATAAAATCCTTGCTTTCTCTGTAAGGACATGCACTTTACTTACCTTTGTCCTCTCATGGATGAAGCTTCTAAGTTGTTGTAAGATATTATTGTTTCTCATCAACGGCTTCCAACATGTTATCATAAATTGTCTCTTGAACCCCCACTGGTTGATCAAGTGGTTGATTCAGTTTCATCCGTGGTCGATCCCACTCTTCCTTCCAAGAGTGAATTTCAAGTGGTCGATTCGGTTTCATCCGTGGTCGATCCCACTCTTCCTCCAAGAGTGAGTTCCAAGTGGTCAATTCAGATTCATCCGTGTTGATCCCATTCTTCATTTGAAGAGTGAATTTGAAGTGGTTGAGTTGACATCATCTCCACCCAATCCCACTCTTTCATTAGAGAGTGTTAATATTGAAGTAGTCGCTTTAACCAAATATTCGTCTTGTTCTTATCTTCCAGTAGAGAGTGAACTAAAACCTGCTGAAGTTTTTATGTTTCGTTTTGATTGTTCTCGACAAGAGAAAATTTTGTTCGTTTCAACAAAATCCTCTCCAAGTAATGAGGTTATTTCCTTTGACTGGAGTAACCTAAAAAAGTTTCGTCTCCATTCATGTGTTCCTTTCTAGATATTTGTGAATGTTACCGCTAGGCGGATGCTTCACACTATTGTTGACGAAGGGGCTTTTGTTAGCATTCTATCCTCAATTGCTTGGCAAGCTTTAGGTTCTCCTCAGCTTGTGCTAGCCATCGATTAGATATTGGCTTTTAATCGAATACCTACTGCACCTTTAGGTATCCTTCCTCATTTACCTATTACATTAGGAGGTAAAATTGTCTATATTGATGTTATGGTGGTCCAAGGTCCTTTGGATTTTAATCTACTCCTTGGATGTGATTATGTTTATGCCATGAAGGTTGTAGTTTCCACACTCTTTAGAGTGATGTATTTTCCCCATGATGGGAATATTGTGACCATTAATCAGCTTTCCTTTGTTACACCTCATCATCGCATCACTCCTAGTAATCAGACTGCCCTAAATGTGCCTCATATTCTTGTGATTCCTTCCCCTTCTTATAGTTATCTTCTTCCCATCATAGGTAAAATGGGGGGCATGGCTCTAGTCTATGGACATCATAATAGAGTTAAGCCACTAGATTTTATGTAATGGGGGAAACCTACTAACCTATGAATATCATGTTGGGTAAGAGCCAGTTTGTGAGCATAATTCCTTTTCTCTGTATCAAGCTAGTTAAAAAATGAAACAGATTGTTGAGAAAAGTTTCCATTCTATGTCAAGCTCATTAAAAAATGAAATGGATGTCCTCAAGCATAGTTTACCTTTTGATTTCAAGCTTGCATAAAAATGGAACCATTCCTGAGCATAGTTCATTTTTTTATTTCAAGGTCGTTAAAAAATGAAGTACGTTTCCTTAAGCATAGTTTACCTTTTGGTTTCAAGCTTGCATAAAAATTAAACCATGTTTCAAGCATAGTTATTTTCTGTTTCAAGCTTGTGTAAAAATCAAACAGGTCATTTTGAGCATAGTTCTTATTATGTGTCAATCTTGTTAAAAAATGAAAGAGATACCCTAAGCATTATTTTAGATGATCTTCAAGCTTGTTAAAAAATGAAGATGGTGTTGAGCTTACTTTTCATTTTTTGTGCTCTAGTTAAAACATGAAAAGTGGTTTGAGCTTACTTTATCTCTTTTTCGTGCTCTGGGTTCAAACATGAAAAAGGTTCTGAGTGCCTATTATACCTTCGACGTTCTCATTAAAAACTTAGTGAAGAGGTATCAAGTGTACTTTTAGTATTTTTCAGATTCGTTAAAATTGGATTATGAAAAAAGAACCCCTTAATGGAGTCTTCTTTAAGCTCTTTTTGGACTCTTAAAATGTGAAAAGATTTCTGAGTGAACTTGTCTTCTTCATGCTCATAAAAGAACCTGAAGAGTTGTCCTCCTAGTGATAGTTTACCCATTTTTCAGACTAGGGGGCACTAATTATGAAAAAGGTATACTCCAACCAATCATGACTAGAAGAGTTCTCTAAGGTATTATTTTATACTTTTTTGGGCCCTATGGACTAAATCATACGAAAAAGAATCCTTCAAAGTCTTTTTTAGTTTGTTCAGACTGTCTAAACGTGAACTACATCGACTTTTCTTTCATTGGAATCGTTAAATTAAACATTGAAATACCCCTTTTTGGGAATGAACCCCTCCTTTCTCTGGTTCGTAAAACGTATGAGAATGGACTTGTCTTCGGACGAGCTACAACGAGTGTTTGTTACCCTCTTCGAACTCGTAAAAATGAAAAGAGACACTCATCAATCATCATGGGGAAATTAAGTGAAGGGAAATACATTTCATTTGCAATAAATGGCAATTATTAGTCACCTTTGAACATGGCACTTGTCCGTATTTCATTCAGTCAATTGGGTATTCAGTTTGTCTCCGAGTCGATCCACTTTCATGAGTCATGTCACTCCTTTGAGTCTTTAAAAGAATGCATTGTCCATTGTCACATTGTGTTCCACCTCGTTAAGTCAATGCTACCAAGTCTTCTGTCGTGCCACCCGATGTTCAAAGGGAATTCATGTTGATATTTTACAATTTTTCCTTGTTTTGAGCTGGTAACGCTCCTTTTCCATTAACCAAAAGCGTTACCCAAGTGGTGCTAGGGTAGGACCGCTCCTGATACATGAACAAAGAGCGGTTCCACCGCTTCTATCCCAACTACAAGAAGAATTACCCCCTTAACATCACCTGTTTTCTTCATTGGAAGAGCGGTGCTTGAGTTTTCAAGGCAAAAAGAGAAGCTTCGAGAGGCTTCTCGACGCTGACCTCCATGGAGCCTCATACCTATGATTGAGGACTAGCTGGAGCTGTAGATCCTCCATTTTAGGATCTTATATCCACCTCACCCATACCTATCCTCCCATGCCTTTAAATATAGGATCACCCCCCTGTTGAATCCTCAGATGTGTATGTGGCTGAAAAGGGTGTCTAAGACTTACAACAAAGGGGGAAAATCTAGACTGAAGGGCTTCGAAAGGTCCTACGCAAGGATAGTCCTATCCCCAACCTATTTGGTGTAGTAATCTCCCATGGATATTACTGGCCTCTACTGGCTCTTGTGGATTTGATTCTTAAGGGATCTGTTTCCTAGATTGGAAAACGGGATGGGTGATGCAAAGAAAATAAACTCAAACTTAACTATAAAGGAAAATATGATCTAAATCTAAGGTACTCAAAAGGATGTTGTATTGACTTACAGATCAGCCTGAGGTGTAAGACAGATAAGTATTTTCATCAAATAAACAGAAATGTAAATGAGACTTATTAACTTATCACTTAGCTCTCAACCAATTGATAAAAATCAACTGACAGCAACCTAAGATTATATCATTCAAGGCTAACCTGCAGTATGCATGTTAATTGAAAAACCAACATGTTTGTTATCTTTCTAACTTCACTCCTGAATCATTTGCAGAAATAGATAAAAACATTTAAGAGAATAAATTCTTTAAAATTTTATCAATGCATGAATCAATAACATAGAGAAATCACAATTATAAATAAATTCATTTATTAATTGCAAATAACTAACAACGATGTTGATCCATCTAAAACAGGAAAAATCATGATTTGTAAAAGAAATTTAATCAAACCAACAACAAGATATGTGAAATGATATCAATACTGTATTAAATCAAGCTTTGTAAGAAATTACATAAACCTCAATTACATAGAGGTATCTTTAGTCTCTTGTCCAAATCTTTCCCCTTCCAAAAGTCCGCTAATACATTTGAAGTCTACCCCTTAAATAATTATTACAAAAGAATCAAGTCCCTTCAAAATAGGATCGAAAAAACCAAACAAAACTACCTAAGAAAATCTCTCCATATTTTCCAGATCTCCAACAACTCATCTATGTTAGGATAGTTAGTGGATTCAAGGCCAAGTTGGGAATCACATTTGTGATCTTCTAACTTATCCCAAATACAAATGTAGATATGGATCTTTCCTTCAATAGAAAATGGATGTTTTATTAACTGATCCACATCATCAATGCTGATACGATTAAGCCCCTTGATCTTCTCTTCTGCTTCATCTCGTCGTCGTTCAACCTGTTCAATCATGAGTTTCAGTGGGCATGCATTCTCAATGAGACCCATTACAGGAAAACACAAAGTATCCATTAAATTGTGAGCAGCATACCACCTCCTTCCATAGATATCCTACTCCTTCTTAATAGCTTCACCAATTGTTTCTGTTATAACTAGATCTTGTTCTTAGTTTATTTGTTCTTTTTGTCCTAATTTTCAACCGTTGGTTTAAAATGATTTTACATTTTATGTTGATTTTAAGATTTTTTGACAATCAATCATTTTGGTTGGATTTAATGCTTTTAATGGTTGAATTATTTCATTATTTTAGTTTTTAAGGTTTGTCTTTTGGGCTTATTAGTTAATATGTACATCTTTAAACTTTCAAAAACTTATAATAAAAGTTTATTCCAAGTTTTGATTTATAATCTAACTCTCATTTTTTAGTCCTTTGTCAAATATTTTCATGAGGAAATTCCTGTAGCAGCTCTGTTTTTCCTGTTTTTGTCATTGTCATTGGGAGAAGATTACGAGGAGATGGAAATGAATTCAGGAAAAAAAAAAAAAAAAATTTGTCCAAAACAGACTCATTCACAAAACCCACTCTTAGTTTTGCAACAGCTATTATCGTTTGCGATATTCGAATTCATCTTTATGGCCTATTTTCAAGGTTTGAATTATTTAATAATTTCCTGTTTTAGTCACAAATTTGCAGAACATATTACGATCAATTGAAGAGGAATTTTGAAAAACCAAGAGAGGTTTTTGTTCATAACATACTCATTTAAAACAAACTCTCTCATTGTTTGTACAGGTGTTCCAGATCAAGATATATGAAGGCATATTTGAGACCCAAATTTTCATAATTTCGTCAAATTTCCCCAAAATCCGATTTGTTATTTTTGGGTTAATTGTCTTTAAAGATTTTGAGTTATCATGTAACTAACTGATGTAATTGTTTCAAATTTCGACCTAGAAGGTAGTTATGGAACTATTTTACTTTTGTAATGATAAAAGGAAGACAAACATACAGTTTTGTGGGGGATTTTTCACTCAAGGAGAGGCTTTTGGAGCTTTGATTTCTCAAGCTAGCACTTATAACTCTTATGTAAGTGGATGACTGTTATTGATTATATATAAACTAATAAGCCTTTTTACCTGTCATGCTTTTTCATTTATGATCTGGTTGATTGCTCAGTCTACAATTTCATTTATTGTTTAAAGGTTTATTCATGTAAATGCTTGTATCCTGTGGGTGGAATTAGTATTTCATGTGTAATGTTTATGGCTTATTGGGATGTGTTTGATCCCCAGTTTATCCAACTTGCATGATTCAGTTCTGTATTAGCTTGTTGATGTTTATTTCCTCCTTGCTGATGAAGTTTTTAAAACCAAAACCCTAAAAACATGTTTTACTTAATTTTATTTATTGAGATTGTGTTGGCTTGTTTTAGTAGTCTTAGAACAATTTCTGGCACTAACATCTTTGGCACCATTGTCGGGGAAGAAGCTGAAGTATATCTTCCCTGGGATATCATTATTCATCTGATTTTGAGAGGTGAACAAAGTCAGAAAATCTTTTAGACTACAAGTTTTCACCGGTGACTCCACGATTAAAGATTCCACTGCAAGGAGAATTTTGTTGACAGAAAAATGAAGAAGCCAAATGGAAAGACTAGGTATCAGCTTGTTACTTTCCTCCATGAGGTTTTGTTCTTATTCATCAGTTCTTTCCTATCTTTCCCATTGCATGTCAAAAGAACTATTTTTTGTTTTGTCTATTCCGATGATCATAAACCTTCAAGTACATATCCCTCTTTGGAAGAAGAAAATCTGCATTCTTCTTGTTTTATTGATGTTGATCCTATTCCTTCATTTGAAATACATGTTCAGCATTATATACATATATCCATATCTCTTGAAGTTGATTATTCTAGTCATCTTGTAGAGAATAAAGTTGATCTATTACCTTCTACCATCACTATTGAAACTTGCGAACAGTTTGTTGAACCTCATTTTCAACTCACAGATTTTCAGTCTAGACTCAGACAGAAGATGTTTAAACCTCTTAGGCTGCCATCTCTCTTACATCCTTACCCAGCCTACTTTGTTGAATATCTTCTCCATTTTACTGGAAAAGACCATATTACAGCAGAGAAGCATTTAGAATCTTTTCATAATTTCATTGATAATTTTGAAATCATGCATGAGGATGTTGTCATGAGGTTATTTTCGAAATCCTTTACTGGAGATGCTGGGTTTTGGTTTCGAAATTTAAAAGCTGGTTCAATTGGATCATGGAAAGAGTTACATGATGTCTTTTTGAAGTATTGGGGTAAGAATAAATCTTATGATCAATTTCTTTCTGAATTTTATAGTTTGAAACGAGAGAATGATGACCCAATTACTAAATTTAATTGGAGGTTTCAAAGTTTTTATATCAGTATGCCTCCGGAGATCAGACCTTCGGGAAAACTTGCTATGGTATATTATGTTATGGCTCAACATTCAGATCTTGTCTTTTTCTTGTTAGAAAGGAAATCATCATCTTTAAGACAATTGTTTGAGGATGCAAAAGGAGTGGAGGAGAACATCCGAGCTTGCAAAATGCTTCGATATCAAGCTCATGTTGAAGATATACAAGCTTATGAACAGGAAGAAGAACGTAGGTATCATTCAGATTTAAGACAGTTTTCTTCATTATTTTTAGATTTTCATATGAACAAGGATATAAATGATGCTTGTGTTGATTCTTCATATCAGTTTGCTGAAATTTTTGATGATCATATACTTTTAGTGGATTATAGTAGAAATTTCTTAGTTCCTGCTATGAGATTATCATGTTATGAAGAAGAAGTTGCTTCTCTTCAACCTCTTACTATTGATATAAGAAATAAATTTCCATTCTTGACTTATGGTCACTTTCAGAATTTTATTCGTTCAAGTTTTGATCAAGGGTTTTATTTAAAGGTCAAGAAGTAGTTTGAAGAGCCCTTGGTTTCCATTCTTGAGCCAAAGTTTAAAAAGAACAGCAATGGAGAGGAAGAGAATGCTTCACTTTATGATGAATATAATGAAGACATTGAAGTTTTAAATTGGAAATTTCATGATCCCGTGGCTTCTTCGATGGAGTTTTATTTTTCAAAGGTTTCTAATGCTCCATCTTTTGGCATACTTCCTATTTCCAGTCATAAGTATCAACTTCCTACAGACTCTTTATTGCATTTATCACAGCTTTTGTGGTTTTCTCAAACAATAGCATGCATGGAATTATGATTCTCACTCAAATGGTTTCTTGGCTTCACTGGAAGTATGATTACACTTGATTGGATTGTTTCCTCCGATTAGAAGTAGGAGTAAATAGCAGAATAAGCTCGCTATATGAGCATGTAGATTATTTTCAGTATGCCGGTTTGTAGCAGTATTTTGTCATTTCAGAGGTATGTGTTTAGAGTTTGAGAAAGTTGCAAAGATTTGGTAAATGACTCCATCACCCAATGAATAAGGCACAAGGTCTACAGGTTCTTAAATCCTCACAAGGAGGACTTCATCCTGTAGCAAGAGCCAGATGTTACAACTAGATCTTTTTCTTAGTTTATTTGTTCTTTTTGTCATAATTTTCAACCGTTGGTTTAAAATGATTTTACATTTTATGTTGATTTTAAGAATTTTTGACAATCAATAATTTTGGTTGGATTTAATGCTTTTAATGGTTGAATTATTTCATTATTTTAGTTTTTAAGTTTTGTCTTTTGGGCTTATTAGTTAATATGTACATCTTTAAACTTTCAAAAACTTATAGTAAAAGTTTATTTCAAGTTTTGATTTATAATCTAACTCTCATTTTTTAGTCCTTTGTCAAATATTTTCATGAGGAAATTCCTGTAGCAGCTCTGTTTTTCCTGTTTTTGTCATTGTCATTGGGAGAAGATTACGAGGATATGGAAATGAATTCAGGAAAACAAAAAGAGGTTTTTCTCCAAAACAGATGCATTCACAAAAACCTCTCTCAGTTTTGCAACATATATTATCGTTTGAGAGATTCGAATTCATATTTGTGGCATATTTTCAGGGTTTGAATTATTTAATAATTTTCTGTTTTAGTCACAAATTTGCAGAACATATTACGATCAATTGAAGAGGAATTTTGAAAAAAAAATAGAGGTTTTTGTTCATAACATACTCATTTAAAACAACCTCTCTCATTTTTTTCACAGGTGTTCTGTATCAAGAGATATGAATGCGTCTTTGAGACCCAAATTTTCAGAAATTCGTCAAATTTCCACAAATCCGATTTGTTATTTTTGGGTTAATTGTCTTTAAATATTTTGAGTTATCATGTAAATAATTGATGTAACTGTTTCAAATTTAGACCTAGAAGGTATTTATGGAACTACTTTACTTTTGTAATGATAAAAGGAAGACAAACATACAGTTTTGTAGAGGATTTTTCACTCAAGGAGAGGCTTTTGGAGCTTTGATTCTCAAGCTAGCACTTATAACTCTTATGTAAGTGGATGACTGTTATTGATTATATATAAACTGATAAGCCCTTTTACCTGTCATGCTCTTTTATTTCTAATATGTTTGATTTCTCAGTCTACAATTTCATTTCTTGTTTAAAGGTTTATTCATGTAAATGCTTGTAGCCTGTGGGTGGAATTAGTATTTCATGTGTAATGTTTATGGCTTATTGGGATGTGTTTGATTCCCAGCTTATCCAACTTGCATGATTCAGTTATGTATTAGCTTATGGATGTTTATTTCCTCCTTGCTGATGAAGTTTTAAAACCAAAACCATAAACCAAAAGCCTAAAAACCTGTTTTACTTAATTTTATTTATTGAGATTGTGTTGGCTTGTTCTTTAGTAGTCTGAGAACAATTTCTGGCACTAACAGTTTCATTTAGATCTTCCCAAGCATGTAAAATAGTTTTGGCCTTCTTCAGCTGGAAACTGCTATGAATAGTAATGTTTTCAAGCCTATCTTTCATGTATCTTTGCCAATATACAACTTCATCATATGCTTTAGATGATTTCTCCCTTCTTTCTACCTGATATTCAAGAGTAGTAGACATCTTATCAAAAGCCAGATGAGTCTCAAAAATACTATCCAGAGTCTTAAACAATTCACTGATTAACCCATAATGCTCTCTGTTAGTCTTGAGAGGTGATTCTTTGAATTCTTCTTGTGAGAACTTAGAGAACAAAGATGAAGCTGCACTTGCAGTTGCATCTTCACATTACTTCTCAAGCAAGGATATTCTCTGAACAAAGACAACATTTGCAGTCTTCTCACTTAGAAAATCATCTTGAAGAGAAGAATTCTTCACCTGTAGCTCATTACACTTGCCCTCATATATATTCATTAAATTAGCAACATGAGCCTCATGTTCCTTTCTGATCTGTTCCAATTCTTCCCTCATTTTGGTTATTTCTTCTTTTTTCTTGTCAAATGCCATGTTCAAAGAATTAATAACATGAAGATTTGCACCTATGAAAGCTCCCAAAACAGAAGCAGTATCTGCATCATCCACTTGTGGGTCACCAGACTATTGAGTCCATACTACCTAGTTAGAGAGAGATGTATCTACATCACCTTGATCTCTGCTTCTATTCTTACCTCTTCTAACTATTGCCTTATCAAACTTGCTATAATGATAATATCCAAGAAAGATCACAATATCTTCAGTAAATTCATCTCTTACCTCATCAGTGGAAGAAGTTTCAATCCCTGTGGACACCAAAGGAGAAGTTTGAGTGATAGTAGGAGAAGGCATAGGCATGGTGATGTGAGCAGTGAGTAAAGGAGGAGAACTACTTTGGACAGTAGCTTCTTGAGAAGATGAAGGGATGATTGGAATAGAGGTTGCAGGGAACAAAGCATGAATAGTATCAACTAGCAGTAATGATGAAAGTACTGAAATATTTTCAAGAACAGATGATGTTAATAGAGAAAAAGAAGGAATGTGCATTGGAATCTTAGGAGCTTGAAGTGTAGTAGATTGTGGCATAGGTGGGTGTATAGGGATAGGGGTGATAGAAGTAGTTAAGCATGTCGAATCATGATAGAGCTAGGATAATAGAGGTGATAAAGTTGATCCAACAGGAAAAGTAGATAGGGTTTGAATTGACGAGAGCAATAGTGATGAGGAAAAAGGATAAGACCCAATAGTGGGTTGTGTGCTTTCAGGAACAAAAGAAGATTTTATGTTACTACAACTGAATAAATCCAGAAATGCCTGCAAATTGTTACCATTATAAACTTCTTCAGTGACAGGCACGAACTTTCTCCTTCTTTAGCATCAGAATTGGTCAAGTCTATCGTATGAGCTAGAGAGGAGGAAACCTGAACTTTCAAATTTGTAAGTGGCTTAAGCTCAGGCATCACTAGATCATCACATGCTGAAGTAACTGTAGCATTTACCTATTTATCAGCAACAACCTGAGTAGTTGCAATTGCCTAAGTATCTATCACAGAATTCATCTTGTCAGCTTTTGTTTAAATTGTTGAGAAGTATGTATCAAGGTTTTGACCTGCTGAGCAACAGATGTCTGTGGGACATCCTCCATAGGACCTCTACCTTTATCCATAGCTGAACTAGTTGTCACTAATGAATCTTAGATTGCTTGAGCCTCCTTTTCTTCCTTGTCTTTTCTCATCTTTTCCTGAATGTCCCATTCCATTGTTCTATAATCTCGAACCCTGTCTCTAATTTCCTTCTGGTAGCACAATATTTGACTTTGTTCCTCTTTGCTCTTGGCTCTAGCTAAAACTTCAGAAAAAGTATCAACTCCTCGGTAAATAGAGTCATCTGGTACTTCTTCATGAGTATAACCTGCTTTGAAATGATTTTTCCTAAGATGAGAATCAACCCACCCCTTGGGGTCATGTTTCCTTTTGCTAGAAAAACCCAGTTTCAGAGAAACTATGTGGTCACTAAACTCTACAGCCCAGGTTGAATTTGGTATGCTCAGTGGTCTAAGGGTTTGAGGGAAATTAGACCAAACTCTTCTTTTTGGTCCAGTGAGCTTCTTGTAAACTCCTTCAGTTAGTGTCTGGAATGATATCTCCTTAATAACCAACCTATCAGGTACAAATTTGGGTAACATATGGGATGTATTGCTGCCCAAAACTTTGATATATGAAAATGATTCTCCAACATACAAATCACCCATGGTAGAAATGAGTCTTCTGGATTCAGGTGAGAAGTCTGGAGCTTCCTTGTTGAAGATTAGAAATTAAATACAGCCAAGGAAGTTTTCACAAATTTCGTAGAACCCGACAACATAATTGGTATCCCACAATTTTGCATGGTAGATGTGTACAGGTGGGGCTGGTAAGACCGAGTTCCATCCCAAAATGGGATAACAGAACTCAGTACAAAATACATCAAAAATGAAGGCAGAGAAGAAGAAATTGGGTTTCTTCCTGGCAGTGGCTTTTTCATAGTCTTGGATGGTTGTCTTAAGTTCTAGAGAAAGAATGGAATCCCATGGGAGGAATTCTCCTTTGGTTAGAACGTGATGACCTATTGGGGAAAATTCATCTTTAAAATAGGAACAATTGGGGAGACCGTAAAGTCTGCACAACATAGTAGCCAATAGAGAGTAGGGTTCCCTAAAAGTATCAGTGGGGTAAATACCATCCTTCCTCTGAGAAAAATTATCAGGTGAGTTCATCCAGGACTTCAAAATTTCATCAAAATTATATCTAGAGTTAGAGGCTTTGACAAAGTCAGCATTAAGGAGTTGTCTAGCCAGCTTGAGAGCATAAGCTTTGATGAAGACCTCAGGATGAAAGTTAGCAAGATTCGACCCCGTGCAGCTATTAAAGGAGCGGTATTTCATGTTTGTGTGTTCAGTAATCCATTTAACCACGTCATTGTATAGGAGAATAGTAGGTCTAGCAGCAATGGAATGGATATCGGAATCCTTAATTTTCTAGTAGGTGGTCCGGTCATTCGGTATGTCAGAGAGGTCATCATTGTTGAAAATAAAGTAAATCCTAGACCAATATACTTGGTAGGTTTCACTGAATCTACCACTAGTATCAGAAAAGTTGCAAAAATTCTGGTTCTTATTCAGGATATCCTTCTAAAGGTTTATTTGAATTAGAAAAAATGACTCAAATACTAACCTGTAATTAGACCGAACAACGATAACGTCGACTAGTAAAACGCAAGGAAATTCAATGCAGCAGAGCAATTTACTGCCGTAAAAATGGTAAAGAAATCACAAAAATACCAAAATATATATAGATTTTCCCGATTCCGTTAGGACTATAGGATTAAGATAAATGAACAGTCAAGATTAACCCTACGGGATGCGGGAAATCATTGCAAATTTCAAATTTTAATCCATCCCGCAACCCGCATTCCGCACATGCGATATGTGGGATGCGGGATCACAAAACCCTCAAAACGTTTATTCAATCTCTTCTGCAATCCGCGGCCCGCAATTTGCGGGTTGCGGAGACACACAACAAAACCATCGAAACAAATTATTTTCTTGAAATCCGCATTCCACACTTGCGGGATGCGGGATGCGAGATGGAAAACTTACACAAACATAATCTTTCAACATCCCACATTCTACAAGTTGCGGGATGTAGGTTGCGGGATGAAAATTTTGGAAAAAATAGACTTCAAAATCCCGCAATCCACAAGTTGCGGGTTGTGAGATGCGGGTTGCGAAGTGAAACAATTTCACTAAAAGATAGTTCTCTACAACTTCATCAAAAAACACACAAATCACGCATAGATTTCAAAATTTTGGCTAAGTTAGAAAACAAAGAAACCATGGCAAATGTAATAGGGGCCACAAAAATGATTAAAGGAATTCAAGCAGTTACCTTTGTATGTGTAATTGGGCTCCTGTGTTTTAAATAACATGGGATCTGTTGTACCTACAACACACCCATGGGAAAAGGGAGGAATAATTTTGTTGCATACCCAAACTCTCCCAAATCATTCTTGAGTCTTTGGAAGCAAGGATCCATTGGAAGGAACTCTCAACACCAAGACATAAAGGTTGTAGTTTCTCCAATCATTTCTAATAAAAAATGTCTTTTCTTTCCCATATTTACTGTGTCATTTGTATGTATTGCTTGATTCCTTGGTCCCGAGCATAGATCTAGTTGATTATATTATATTCTATCGTGTTTCTCTTTTTGTTTTCCATCTTTTATAGATTCTTCTGCGAGGTTAGCGAGGAGAACCTTTGAGAGAGGTATCATGGCATTTTGTTCAAATGATTAACCAGATCTAGGGGAAGTTTAGCATTTGGTGTTTTTGTTTTGTTCTAGATATGAACCATTTAGACTAGGGAACTAGCTCTTGTCCGTAGGAGGTGCAAAATTCCTAGCTACAATTGTGTTTGCAGTGACTAATTTCGTAGCTTGTTTAATGTTGAAGTGTGCGATGTCGAAATGCACAAGTTTACACAAAGTCTGTGCAGATGAAAGTGAATAATGAAACTTTATTAGAGGAAATTTGGGGTCTAAGGTGGGCCTTATAAGAAAACAATCCAATGATGCATTGGGATTCAAGAACCAATCTAATTTCAAGAAAATGTGTCAACCATAATGATTGATTTGTCAAACTTGTCATAAAAAAAATTGTTTTTTTTTGTTTTTTTGTTTTTGTACTTTCAACTTATCTCCCTATGGTTTTACTCAAATTTCGAGGTGGAATTAAATTCCACATCCAACAAGTACCCACACTACACACTTTTGATGGACCCCACGAAAATTGAGAAATACATTAAAAAAACGCGTTACTTTTAATGTATTTCTCATTTTTCATGGGGTGGGGTCCATCAAAAGATTGTAGTGTGGGTATTCGTTGGATGCATAATTGAATTCCACATCCAACAAGTTATTTGACTAAAAATTTGAGTAAAACCACAGGGAGATAAGTTGAAATATGGAAACAAAAAGTAATTTTTGTGTCTTTCCCTTCAAATTTTATAAAAAAATTTTTAACTATTATTTTATTATTCTCCTTAGGAGGCCCATTTTAGACCTCAAATTCTCTAATTGTCAACTCAAGTTAAGTTGGTTGTGGAAACTTAACCGTAAAAGAAGGTATATGAAAATGGGGATTCACTAACAAGGAGAATCCCCTAGTGGTGGCCCACTTAAGAAAACTGTGTGTAAAAGAAAATAAACTTGATATCAAAACAATATAAATAAATGAATATTGAAGAATCTCAAACGTGTGAGTGAGAAAGTGGAAGAAAAAGAGGTTATAGTAATTTGAGATTGTGAAGAAGGAATTGATGAATTTAGTTAACGACAAGTATTAACTTATTGAATGTAATATTTAAAATATAGAAATACTAAATAATAAATAATAATAAAAATAATAAAAAGATAACTAATAATTAGAAATGATCGATTATCTTATTTAACTAAAAGACATGCCCTTTCATGTGAAAAGGCACAAGTAGACCTATTTCATTGGGTCCCGATTGTATTGTAAAAATCATATTCATATCTTATTCAATATTCATATTTTATACATTATGTTCTAAATATTTGGGTTATTTAATATTCCATATATTGTAGATAAGTTTTATGTGTGAGCGAACTTTGTTTGGCTCATGTGGTATCATAGCCCCTTCTTGGGCTTGATTCCGGTGTTTGGACACAGGCACTTCTCAGGGTTTCTCTGAAACTTTTCTTTTGGCCATAATCTAGAACCTTGTCCAAATTCCGGCCTTTGTCCACAAACCCTTCTCGAAGCTTCTCTGAAACTTGGCCCTTGGCCATTATTTTTAATGCAAGCCTTTGGAAAAAAAAAAAAGATTCAGTCAAGTTAATCTAAAAAATAAAAAAATGAGAAAATAATAAATTATTTCAGTTGTAAATAAGAAAAAGAGACCAAGAAGTAAGAAAAAATATATTACAAAGAAGAAGTGGGAAAAATAATTATCTGCAAGTGAAGGAAAGAAAAAAATAAGAAAAAATTAAAGAAGAGAATTCATTAAACCACACATGGTTTTATGAGGCCGCACATGGTTTTACTTATATATTAAATTATAAAGAATTTTGATAAGGTATGCTTTGAGGACCCAACATCTTGATGAGGAAGATAATGTGATAAATAAAGTATATAAATACTAACTACTAAATAATAATAAAAATAATATAAAAAGGATAACTAATAATTAGAAATGTTTGATTATCTAATTTAACTAAAAGACACACCCTTTCATGTGAAAATGCACAAGTAGACCTATTTAATTGGGCCTCAATTGTATTTTAAAAATCATATTTGTATCTTATTCAATATTCATATTTTATACATTATGTTCTAAATATTATGGATTATTTAATATTCTAGATGTTTCAGATAAGTTTTATGTGTGAGAAAATTTTGTCCGTCTCATTGATATAGGTTATACTTTCTTATGAAGATGACATGTTAACAAATATGGCAGGGTGGAGAGAAAAAATATTGAATAGCTGCCAATTGTAGTATACAATGTGTATCATCTAACAAAGTGGAATCACATATTGAACCAAGGATTGATTGAAGAAGTAAAGAATTTGATCGAAGTACACGGTAAGAAGGAGAAATTTCAGTAATACAACATTCTCATGGTGGAAATTAATCCCAAGTTGTATATCAATTACACTCACAAAATTACTAGTCAAACATGCAAAATTATACAAAAAGGAGACTGAATATGGAGCATAACACAAAATTCTATTGAATAAGTGTACATCAGCCAATATCATAAATTAATAGGATATAAAAATATATAATTACATCAGAGATTCAAAATCATAAGTATGCTATTTGAATTGGATAAAAATAAGGCTTACTAAACTAGTCAAAATCCCCCATAGGTGCATAAATCACTTTCCTAATATGTCAAGATGATCACGAATTGGCTGAGTGAGATGTTAGATAATAAGTGATGGAAAGATATCATATCCATACTTTTGGATGGAGAGAAGAAAGGAGGATGAGTTGGGCAAAAAAGCAAGACAAATACTCGAAGACTAGCTTTTCCCTTTTGCCTTAAAACTGCTAAAAGCAAGGCAGCTTTCAAAAAAAAAAATTGCACTTTTGATATTTTGGAATGACTGAAGAGTTGTCAAAATATTTTCTAGGATGTTTCTAAAGTGCTCCTTAATCTAGTTTTAGCATTTGTTGACTTCTAGGTGCAAGTGGATGCCAACTAGCATAGTAAGGAATCTAGGAATAGGACAAAATTGACAAATTAATGTCTCCTATGTGTAAATATGGGTTTGATTATTCTAACATGCCCCCTTAAGCCTGAATCTATGTAAAATATCAGAAAAAAATATATCATATTATAGGGCCTAGCAACAATGATTAGTCACCCTTTACATACTGCTTGTCCATACAACCAAGGAAAGAGGAAAAAACCCAAGGGGAATATCCTCCCTTAAACATGGAAATAAACAAAAAATTTGGAAATATTGTTATCAAATATTATACACCACATGATAAAAAATACCCAACAATGATTTGATATTACTGAAGGTATTCTAAGAAAACACCCTTGTGAAGATGTCTGATACTTGCTCTAAAGATGCGCAGTAGAGTAGAGAAATGGTACCATCATGCACAAGATCCTTGATATAGTGCATATGGATCTCAATGTGTTTGGTTCGATGTCTTTGAACTGGATCAGTAGAGATTCGAATGGTGCTTTTATTTTCACAATAGATGACAGTGGAAATCTCTTATTCGATCCCACACTCTCCAAGTATTCCTTCCAACCACAAACACAGAGTAGCTGCATTCACAACTCCTCTATACTATACCTCTGTAGATGAGAGTACAATGGCACTCTGCTTCTTACTTGACTAGATGATTGGTCCATCTGCAAGCATAAACACAAATCCTGAAGTAGACTTTAGATATATGTTATCACCTACCCAATCATTGTCAGTAAATCCAACTAACTATAAGTCATAAGTTGCTACATAAAAAATCCCATGAGTTTTTGTTCCTTGAACAAAAGTTCAGAATTATTTTAGTTGCTTTCCAATGGATTTCATGAGGCTGATCTATGTTTCTAGAAGTCACACTCATAGCATGAGATATGTCAGGTCGAGTATGAGTCAGATAAAGTAAACACCCAATCAACTTCCTATGCAGTGTTTTATTTACCAAAGGAGAAGAACTTGCTTATTCAAGCTTAACTCCGGAAAGGAATGGAGTCTTGCTTGGATTGAAATCCTTCATGATGAACTTTTTTAGAAGATATGAATCATACTTGGACTGATGAACTTTGATCCAATGTGATCATTGAGATATTTTGAGTCCCAAAAATTAACTCAACAATCCCAAATGTGTCATGGAAAATGCATGGTTTAGTGCATCCTTCAAGACATACAAAAATAATACAAAACATACAAAACAATAATAATTAAAGAACCATGTATAAACTTCAATTATACATTCGGATAAGACTTGCATCGAACAAAGTTTTGTGACAGCAAAAAGCCATCAATCTTGGCATACCAAGCCCTGGGGACTTGCTTTATCCCATACAATGATTTCTTTAACCTACACACCAAAGATGTATTAGACACAAAAAATTTAGGTTTCTGCATATAAATATCTTCTTTCATATCTCCATGTAGAAAGGCACACTTCACATCCATGTGATGCACCTCACATTGCCTTGAAGCTGCAATGGCCAAATATATTCTTATGGAGTCCATCTTTGCCACTGGTGCAAAGGTCTCATTGTAAGAAATACCTTGAACTTGTAAGTAGCCCTTAACTACCAATATTTAATTATATTTAAAAGGTGAACCTTGAGCAACAAATTTGTTTTTAAAAACCCACTTACATTTTACCGCTTTCTCCCTGGGGGGAGATTGACTAGTTCCCATGTGTCATTCTTCTGGAGCGAGTTGTATTCTTCCTTCATGGATGATTTCCATATTGGATCATTTGATGCATCTTCATATGTCTGAGGGTCTGATTCAACCATCAAATAGCACTCCTAAAAAATAATGGATCTTTCACAGAAATGGCACTCTCAAATTGAGATCTAGTCCTGCTAGTGTCACTAGGATTCCCAGCTAGTTCGCCAGCTGCATGAATGGTAGTTTATACCCATTTTGGTATTGTAAGACTGTTAATATTTGCAATTAAATCATCATTATTAGACATATCATAATCACCAAACTCATTAGTCTCTAAACTTACTTTCAGTGGTTGTGGTGATGAAGAGGACTCTCCAATTTCTGTAGCTGCTAAAGGCTCTTCTTCAAACTGAACACTCCTTTCAATGAAATATTTTTGAGTGATCAAGTTGATCAGCTTGTACCCTTTGGAATATTCAGAATACACAACAAATAGGCACTCTTGACTTTGGGGTTGCAAAGCCTTCCTCTTTTCAGTTAGAATTCTAGCCCAATCCTTTGAGCCAAAATCTTGAAATGGGTCACATCTGGCTTGTTCCTACTCCAAGCTTTGAAAGGAGTGATTCTGTTAAGTTGCTTGTGAGGCACCCTATTCTAGATATAGGATTCACAGTTTATTGCTTCATCCTAAAACTTTGGTGGCAAAGTATTAGACTCCATCATACAAGTTGCCATCTCCTTGAGTGATCTATTCTTCCTCTCAACAACACCATTTTGCTGAGGTGTGTAGGGAATAGAATGTCGCATATGGATACCTACATCTTCACAATAATGCATGAAATCAATGTTATATTTTATTTAATATTATAGGAGCATACATTACTTGCATTTATCAATAGGATCACTAGAAGATAGACAAAGCACAGAACAATAGCACAAGTATTTTTCACCTGGGAAACCCAAATGGGAGAAAACCCATCAACCTTTTTCTAGAGATAACATTGTAAGATCAGAGTACAATGAAGAAAGAAAGAGAAAAATATGGAAATGATTTCCAAATATAGAAACCCTGAAAATAGTCTTCTTCTCCAGTGTATGTGAACTTTTCTCTCCCAGAAAACCGTGCACTTCACTTGTGCTGCTATGTGTAAAAATGAGGAGGGAACCTCCTATTATATTGTTTTCCCACTAAAAAATTAACTGGGGCCTACTTCACTTGGGGGAGCAATACAATTTTATATTTTAGAATTTTATTTTATTTCTTTTATTGCTGGCTTTTCACCCCAAGGTTTACATTGTTCTTTCTATGGTTTGTATGAATGATTACAACAAGTTCAACTCCTGAAGGAGGACAATAAGAATAGATTTTGAAGTTGCAAAAATTCCAGCACTCCCTCTCAACAAGGAAGGTATTCTTCGGTCTTCATCAACATCATGATCATCCGGGTTTCATCTATTCATCTATACTGTATCCATCATCTCTAAACATACTAAATTTTGTCTTTGTGAATTTTTTCTATCCGGATGTCTGAGAGAAAATATTCTACTACCTATTCGTCTCTATTACCGATGGAATACTTCCATACCTGGCTTAGAGATCCTGGATGGGAACACGTGCATGACGATCTACTACTTGTTTGTCTCATCTGCTGATGGGGTACTCCATACTTGGCTGAGAACCTGAACAAGTAGAGGCACCTGTGCAATCACATGACCATCTGCTACCTATTCGACTCATCTACCGATGGGATTTATACCATACCTGGCTGAGTACCTGCACAAGCAGAGGCACCTGTGTGAACCCGACCATCTGCTACATGTTTGTTTCATATTTTGATGGGATTTCTCCCATACCTAGCTGAGAAACTAGATAAGCAAGTAGAGGTACCTTGGCAAAAGTATGGTAAGTGTCTCTCATTCATCTCTCCCTCTCAAGCAGGGATACGTCCTCTTCTACTCCAATACTTTCGTGAAAATATTCAAATTTCATCCTGGGAAGAGGCTTGGTGAGAACATTCGCAATATGGTCATCTGTCAAATTATACTGTAGCTTGACCACACCTTTCTACACTATATCATGTATGAAGTGATATTGAATCTCTATGTGCTTTAACTTGTCATGAAATATAGGATTCACTGACATCTGCACATAACTCTAGTTATCACAATGAATCATGGTTGGCTCTGGAATCTGTCCAAACAATCCTACAAGAAGTTTACGAAGCCAAATTTCTTCTCGAGCTGTTGAACTAGCAACCATATACTCAGTCTCTGTAATACTAAGAGCTACTGAGTTCTGCTTCCTACTGCACTAGGAAAGAACTGTATAACCTAGACTGAAGCAAAATCCTAAAGTAATCTTCATGTCAATAGAGCATCCATCCCAATCTGAGTATGTAAACCCTTGAAATTTCAAGTCACATTCTGAATCATATTGTATACCATATCCCACAGTGTCGCATTAGTATCTAAGCACATGTTTTGCAGTAATCCAGTGAATCTGCCTAGTTTCACACATGAACTGACTGAGAGCATTCACAACAAAACAAATATTTGGTATGGTGTTTGTTAGATATATCAAGGACCCAATCAACTATCGATACATATTGGGATCAATCAAATTTGAATCTGAAGCAGAATCCCTCAGCTTCTTCAAGTTTGCATCCATCGAAGTAGCTATGGACTTGCATTCCAACATTCCAAATCTCTTCATTATATCTATGGTGTATTTTCCTTGTCCTAGGAAAATATCTTTCTTCCTCTGTCATACTTCTATTCCCAAGAATTAGTGCATCAATCCAAGATCCTTCATTTCGAACTCAAAGGGGAGTTTATTCTTACACCATAAGATAAGTTTCTCATTTTCGGTAAGAAAAAAGTCATCAACATATAGTACCAAAATCAGTGGCTCATCATTCACAACCTTGTAGTAAAGGTTGGGTTCCGCATCATTCTTGGTGAATCCCAGACTCACTGGGAATCCGTCTATCTATCCATACCAAGCACGAGGTGCTTTCTTGAGTCCATATAACGCCTTTTTCAGCTTGCATATGTGAGACTACTTTCCATGGAAAACAAACCCTTATGGTTGTTCAATATATACTTGTTCCTCAATAATACCATTGAGAAAGATAGTATTGACATTGATCTAATGCAACTTCCATCCCATAGCCGAAGAAATATCAATGATCGATATGATGGAAGTGTATCGAGCCACAAGAGAAAATGTCTCATCATAATCGACTCCCTCTTTCTGAGAGAACCCTCTGGAAACAAATCTATCCTTGTATTTTTCAATACTCCCATCCTGCTCCATGTTTGATTTTGTATAGCCATATGTAATTTACAAATGACTTCCCCTCATATCTCGGTACAATCTCCCACACATCATTATTAATGATGGATTGATATTCTTCCACCATGGCATCCTTCCAAACGTGGTGTCTAGATGCATATTCATAAGTGGTGGGTTCTGAGTCAATGACATGACTCGTCAATGCAACATAACTGGAGAACCTCTGAGGTATTTTTCTTTCTCAGAAAGTTCCATGTGGAGCGTCATGTCCCTCTCCATCATGTAAGGTATGTTGTTCCCATATAGGTATTTTGTGACTTATTGTCATATCTTCGGGAAAATCAATTGGTGTGTCTAGATCAATGGGGTCGATGGGTTCATCTTTCTTTGCTAATTCATTCTGAATAGGAGGGGAAGGTGATCTCCTCTCCATTTCTTCATCATCGATGTCCATGTTTGATCCTCTAACATCCATTTCCTCTTCAAAGGTCACATCCCTGCTAACTTCAATCTGTTTGGATCCTGGGATATATATTTTGTAGGCCTTTGAAGATTAATTGTATACCATGAAAGTTCCCTTCTTTCATGAAGGTTCTAACTTTTTCCTTTTATTATTGGGAACTTGTATGTAGACTGGAAAACCAAATATTCGGAGGTGACCCACTTCTGGTTTCACTCATGTAAAGGCTTCTTCAGGAGTCATTTTATTCACTATCTTATGTGGGCATTTGTTATGTACATATACAATTGTTCTGGATGCTTCTGCCCATAAGAACATGGGTAGAATTTGTTCATGAATCATAGCTTTTCCTGCCTCCACAATTGTTATGTTCTTTCTTTCAGAAACCCCATTTTTCTAGGGATTGTAGGGAACTGTAAGCTCCCTCTGAGTTCGTTCTTATTTGCAGAAATCATTGAATTCCATAGAGATATATTCTCCACCTTTATCTGATCTTAGGATCTTGATCCTCTTCCTTGACAAATTCTCGACTTGTGCTTTGAACTCCTTGAATTTACTGAGTACTTCTTCAGATTCTTTGGTCTTAAGAAAGTATATCCAAGTCTTCCATGAGTAGTCATCAATGAAAGTTACATAGTAATGATATCCTCCCAATGAGGCAACTGTCATTGGGCGACACAAGTCAGAGTGTGCGATATCCAATATTTCTTTGGATCTTCTCTCACTATCTGGGAAGGATTTCTTGGAATTATTTCCAAGTGCACATCCTCTACATGTTCCATCATGGTCTACCTATAGCACCGATATACCTGTAACTATGTTCTTCACTGTTGGGAGAGCACTGTATTTTAGATGAGCTAGTATTTTGTGCCATAGCTCACCCATACTTGTAGATTCATCGAATAGGGCTTGGACTAGTGGAGTGTTCAGTCGATACAATCTCTCCTCTCTCATATCAATTAATTTGGTTGTATCCATGCTTGAGTTCTTTTGCCAATAAAGTAATTTTCGATCTTAAAATGCTACTTTATATCCTTTGTCTTCTAAGGCTGAGATGGAAACAAGATTTATTTTCATACCAGGTATGTAGAGCACATCACTTAAGTGTAGAGTATCATTAGACTCTAGTTGAAGGGAAGCAGCCCCAGATCCCTTAATAGTGTAGTTGGAATCATCTCCAAGTACAAAACGAAGATGGGAATCTTTCTCAGCTACTTCTGAGAGATTTTATTTATATCTTGTCATGTGTCTAAATGCACCACTATCTATGAGGCAAGTATCACTAGTGGTGGGAACCGTACCTGATAGAGCTAATATGAAGAAGAATTATGTACGATCTTCATTTTTCTATTTCTTATGAAGAAGATATTCCTCTGCATTAGCAGTTGAAGCTTCATGCTTCCTTTTGTGAGAACTTCGACAACTAGTGGCATAATGACTGTATTTCTTGCACCTATAGAATTGGATCTAATATAGATCCTTATTTTTTGTCTTCTGATCTGGGGGAGGACTTGATCTCTTATATTGATGCTTATGAATCTATGACCTCCTTCCCCTTCCCGTGCATTTCTTGACATGAGATATGAACGCTTGATTTTCATTAGGTTGAGTGCCATGAAGTCTTTAGCATGCTACGATTCTTTTTTCTTCCTAAGTGCATTTTTTCCATAGCTTATCAAATTTGGGAAACTTGGTTTGACCACTTATAGTTTGGATAAAATACTACCAAGATGGTGGGAGACCATTTAAGGTGGTCATAATGAGATCTTTTTCTTCAATATTGTCTCCACTGGACTTTATCTTATCCCAGAGCTAGGTGATCCTCATGAAATATGAGGCAGTATTCTCGGAGTTCGTCATCTTCATGTTAGACAGTTGATTCCTCAATGTGACAGTCACATTGATCCTAATTTGTTCAAATATCTTCTTTAGAGTTTTGTACATCTTCCTCGTTGTTGTCTTTTCTGAGATATGAGGAACCAAGTGATCTCTAACTGAGTTCACTAAAATCATCCTTGCTTTGGCATCATCCTTTCTCCAACGAGGTTTGTATTCTTAGGCTTATGGTTTTAGGACATTTTCCTTTACAAACTATAATAGGTCATTTTCTTCTAGTAGAAGAAGAACCCTAGACTTCCAGCAGATGAAGTTGGAAGCCCCTTCCAAACGATCTTCAACCTTCATGGTGATCATCTTGATTGAAAATTTGAACCTAAGACCCTAGCAGAGGCTAGCTAAAAAATGAAAGTTGGAGTTTTGGAAAACTGACTCCACATATAAATGCACCCTAGAGATGCGTGTGGGGTAGAGGTAGGATTGAGCCAAAACTGTGGAGAAAGTAGCTCAAAACTGGAAAGCCTAATTTTTGTTGTAGCTGCAGAATTAGGTCAAAATTAAAAATTTTCAGAATTGAATTCTGTCTTCACCAAAATATCTGCCCTCCTTAGAGTGAAATTTCCAAGGCTCTTTTTCTGCCAAAGGGTTGAGTGAAGACCTTGAAATATGAAACCCTAGTTCTGACAGGATTCCGATAGATTTCTGGCAATGGATTCTTCTAGCACTTCTCTTATACCATGTTAGATTTTATTTAAGATTATAGGAGTATTTATTAATTTCATTTATCAATAGGATCACTAGAAGATAGACAAAGCACAAAACAATAACACGAGTATTTTTCACCTGGGAAACCCAAATGGGAGAAAACCCAACAACCTTCATCTAGAGATAATATTCTAATATCGGAGTACAATGAAGAAAGAAAGATAAAAATATGGAAATGCTTTCTAAATATAGAAACCCTGAAAACAATCTTCTTCTACAGTGTATGTGAACTTCTCTCTCCTAGAAAACTGTGCACTTCACTTGTATTGTTGTGTTGTTGCTGTGTGTAAAAATGAGGAGGGTGCCTCCTATTTATACGGTCTTCCCATTAAAAAATTAACTGGGGCCGACTTCACTTGGGAGAGAAATATAATTTTATATTTTATAATTTTATTTTGTTTCTTTTATTGTTGTCTTTTCACCCCAAGGTTTACATTGTTCTTTCTATGTCTTGTATGAATGATAACAACAAGTTCAACTCCCAAAGGGGGATAATAAGAATATCTTCTAAATTTGCACAAACTCCAACACTCAGACTTGACATACTTTCCACCATTATCATATCTAAGGATCTTGAGTTTCCTCCCAGACTGGTTCTCAACCAAGGCTCAAAAGACCTTGAAGAGGTCAAAAACTTCAGACTTATGCTTTAGGAAGTAAACCCAACAGTAACTAGAAAATTCATCTATGAAGGTTGGGACATATTTGGCTTGAATCGTGGATATATGAGGGAATGGACCAGCAATGTCACTATGGATTAACTCAAGGGGTGTAGAGGTTCTCTCATGAATAGCTCTCTCATACTTGTGCTTTGGGTGTTTTCCTAGGATGCAACCTTGGCAGACTCCTTTAGAAAACTTGACCTTTGGTAACCCTATGACCATGTCTTTGTCACTAAAATATGAAATATTTTTGTAGTTAATATGGTAAAATCTCTCATGCCAAATATTTCTTTCTTAATTAGCATGAGTGAGAAGATTAAAGGGGTTTGAGAAAGGTAGGAAATGGGAAAACTTGTATACCTTTGAATTGTGATCCACAACACCTTTTGCTATGACTCTACCATTCAAAATATCTGATATTTCAACTTCATTGGGAGAGAAGAAAACCTTCTTAGGAGACCCATTGTGGGTCATATGATACATTGAAAATAGGTTAGCTGCAAGACCTGGGATATACAAGACATCATTGAAAGAACCATGGTCAAGATCAATCCTACCCTTCCCCATACTATCAGTAACAAAGTCATCTCCCAAAACAATTTGTGGACCTTTCGAATCATCAAGAGAGGATAAAGTCTCCATTTTCGAAACCATGTGCCTTGAAGCTCCAGAATCAATGATGAAGGTGGATGATCTTGAAGTGCTGGTAACCAAGGCATGAAATCTCTCCTTGTCATATGAATTTGATCCTCCTTCCCTCTTCTTTGCGCATTCAGGAAGGGAGATGTTGTTCTTCTCCAGGAGTTGAGTCAACATGTCAATTTGCTTCTTCATAAAAGATATCCAAGGATGATAGCCCTTACTGCAGTATGTACACTTTCTCATTTCACATTTGTTCTTCTTCTTCTAGAAGTTCTTCTTAGAGCCCGAGGACTCCTCTTAAGTCTTGGACTTGTATCTATTTTGTTCAAGTAGATTCTTTGAATTGGATTTATTCTTGCCTTTGGAATCCACCCTTGAATCTATAGAAACCAAATCTTGGTCTTTGGAAGGTTTGATGGTGCCCATATTTACCAATTTATCTTGCTCCTAGGTGAGGGATTCCATGAAATCAACAAGCTTAGGCATCTTCTAGGCTCATGCTATCAATTGGTGGCATGGAAGGTCAAAAAAAACATAGAGTAGTTAGTACCAAGCTTCTAAAGTATGGTCAATACTATTTTCTCATCCTTCTTATCTATTCTACTTTGTTTTAAGTGCAGAACAAGGGCCTTAAACTTGGAAAAGCAGAGTTGCAAGGATTCAAACCTACTAGGACTCGGTGATATCAAGTCATTATCGCGTTGATGTCCCCTCCTTCATATGTCTTTCCAAATAGAGTCTCAATATTCTCCCAAACCTCGTTTGGTGATTTCAATCCATCAAGATGGAAGAGGAAGTCTCTTGAAATGCTCAAGCACAAAAGACCACAGGCCTCATCCCTCCTGTTGTGCCATTTAATTTTATCTGCAGTTGCATTGGGCTCAGCCTTAGTTGCCATGGTAACCTTGTAGATTCCTTTAATCCTTAACAAAATCTCCATCTCATCCTTCGATTCAAAAAAATTGAATGGATTCAAGATGATCCTTTGATATTGGTCCATATCTCAGCAACCGTACCCTTCAACAAGTAGAATGCGCTCCCAATCATTGATCTCAAGTATGCAATAAAAATATGTAAGGAGAGTAATCAAAATACCAAGGCTCTGATACCATGTGGAAATTAATCCCAAGTTGTAGATCAATTACACTCACAAAATTACTTGTCAAGCATGCAAAATTCTACAAAAGGGAGTCTCAATATGAAGCATAGCTCAAAATTCTATTGAATAAGTGTACATCAACCAACCTCCTAAAGTAATATTCTGTCCAAATATATAATTACATAAGATATTCGAAAACATAAGGATTCGATTCGAATTGGACAAAAAGCAGGCTTACTAAACTAGTCAAAATCCCCCATAGGTGCATAAATCACTTTCCTAATCTATCAAGATGATCACAAATTGGCTAAGTGAGATGTAACAACTAATAAGTGACAGAAATAGATCAGATCCATTCTTTTGAATGGAGAAAATAAAGGACAATGAGTTGGGAAAAAAACAAGACAGTTACTCCAAGAATAGCTTTTCCCTTTTGCCTTAAAACTGCTAAAAGCAAGGAAGCTTTCAGAAAAAGTAGAATTGTTCTTTTTCTATTTTGGAATAACTGCGGATTTGTCAGAATATTTTCTAGCGTGTTTCTAAAGTGCTCCTTAGTCTAGTTTTAGAATTTGTTGACTTCTAGGTGGAAGTGGATACCAACTAGCATAGTAAGGAATCTAGGAATATGAAAAAATTGACAAATTAATGTCTCATATGTGTAACTATAGGTTTGATTATTCTAACACTCACCAAGAATATCTGAAGGAAATCTAAAGGATAAATCTTGCATTAGTCATAACTGGTGTCACTCAGTGGAGATTGATATCTTCACTGGACAAGTTGGGTCTTACATTGAGGATTAGATTCCTCATGATAGGTTGGATTCTGTCAGCAACCTACGTCTTACATCGAGGATTGAATTCCTCGTCCCTCAGTTGGTGTTGAGAACCTAAAATATTGGTGTCTTCAATAAACTAATGTACTTGGTGAATTATCAAATATTTAAATACATATAATTTGTGTCTCTTAATTGTGATGCTTATTAAATACATATTGAAACATTAATTATACATGCTCAACAATAGTGCTTAAATAGAGAAAATTAAATTGACTATGTGAGACATTGATTGACCCTCCCCTTTGTGAGTATTATTAGTGTGTTTTAACAATTGGTATTAGATCTAGGTTCCTTCTATTTATTCCTAGAAAATCCTAGGTACCGACATTAGGGATTCTCCCCAATAACCGTTCCCAATTAGACCATTTACTGTTTGGAGTGGGGAATCCGTCCGGTTAGCAGCCCAACTACCGTAGAATTAGTTGAAGTTTTAAATCTATTTTACTGGTTGCGGCCCGGTACACCGTTTATGTGTGTTTTTTATGTTTTTTATAAATGATATGCAAGTTCCTAGATTAAATGCAAAGGACTAGGGAACAAATATCTCACAATGTGATGTGTAGGTTCTTTCCTTCCATCTTATCCCCTTTGTTCCTAAATCACCAAAAGAAAACAAAAACAACTAATCTAATCTACTCTATCTAACCTATCCCCAGGGAGAAATATTACTATTTATATGAGTAATGTACTGCACTTTTTGCATAAAGAATTTTACAAATAGCTGATAAATTTAGAATATATAAATACAGCAGAAAAGGTAACATAGAGATAGCTCAATTTTTTTAAAACATTCACTACTCATTTACTACATAAGATTCATAACATGGAAATGAAATCATTCACAACATAGAAATAGTTCAGTAGTTAGAACGATCTCATATATTTGCATAGTAAGCCAAAACAAAAATAGTTCTTATATTCAACAATCTATGCAGCATGCATTTGAAACTCAGGAAACCCCTTCTCCAGCAAAACTCCAGTCCTCTTTATTATAACAAGAAATAGTTCTTCTTACAAAAAATCATTCTCATATGAGATCTAGAAAAGTCCCTCTCCTATTCGACTCTACCTATATTTATACATTGCAAAAATGACTTTTGGTCTCCCTGCCCTTTGGGATTCCTCAACTTTCGGTTACAAAATTGTTTGTCTTTTAGCATGTTCACTAATAACATAATATAAATACAAAATATTACAATTATATTTCCAAGTGTATATGGGAAAAAACCACTCAAGTGGGCCCAATCAACTCATTGATGAACTGTTTCCACACCATAGCATCTAAAGCAATGATTCCAAAATCTGTTGGCTCTAAGAATTTGAACATGACCTCATGTTTAGACAGTTGAGTCTTTATATCAGACACCCTTGGTGGGGTTACTCGAAGCTGATATTCCAAAAGGTATTTACTCACTGCATCTTGAGAAACCATACTCTTAATCACCTTTTCATTTAAGCCTTTAATCAGCTGTATGCTAAGTTCATTTTCCTACAGTCTCTCATGCAGTTGCTTCAAATGTTCTTCATGTGTTGGAAACTCCTGAAACCTTTTTGTTGAAGATGTTTGGAATTTGTTGTGATGTACGAGCACCTTCTTATAGAACTCCCCGCATTTTTCTGATGTCTTCTCGACTACATCTATCAGTCTCTCAGCAGCTCTGTTACTGAAATTCATGAGATCATACTCAAGCTGCAACCTTTCTGGACTCTTCACAAGTGCATTTTCAGGGGGTTCCTTATTTGACTCCAACCAAGTCATCTGTCTGTGTATGGTCTCTACAATGTCATGTGTCTTGTCTTTCAATTCAGTAGCTATGACTAAAATCTCCTGCATTCTAGCTTCTACTTGCTTGATTTTGAAGACTTCTTCTACAAGCTTAACTTGTACCTGATATATTTTTCCTCTAAGTAGGAGAGCATGCTCTCTCAGAGGTGTTATGTCCATCTTGCATTCATTGGATGCCTTCAATAATAATTCAAAGGAACTATTTTGGGCTTCTAGTTCCGTAATTCAGACTTTATATTGCTCTATTTATTGATCAACTGTGGATTTCTATGCTTCCATTTCTACCATTTTTCTCTGTAATTTCATCTTCTCCCTATCAAAGGTCATTTTTTATATCTTCAACGTATCTCATTCCTCTCCTAGAATTTGGTAGTCCTACTGAAGCTTCTCATAGTCTGAAAGAGTGGCTTCATATTTTCTCTTTGACTCCCAACCCACTCTTTCCTCCTTCTTTAAAACCTCCTTCATTTATTCCATTTTACCCTTATACCGATCAAGGGTTTCCATAACTCAAGACACCCGCCTTCAGTCATGGCTTCGGCAGCCAAAATTGAATCCAAAGAAACATTGAACGATGGCCAACATAGCAGCTATTACACTGAAATATTGCACTCTTGATCCATGTGTTAACCCTTTGCTTAATCCCAAAGTTTCTCTCTACTAAAGTTGACTGAGATTGAGGTTTTTCTTGCCTTTTTTCCCTCTCTAGGAAGGTCGATGCTCTTGTCCTTCATGCTAGGAGCACTGAAGGTGCTTTTTCCCTTCATGCTAGGTACATCAATTCCGACGCTCTCTCTCCCACTGCTAGGAGTGTTGGCATCGCTCTTTCCCTTTTTGGAAAGTGCGCCGATGGTGTTTTGAGGGAAAAAAATGAAGATTTGAGACCCTTCTCAAAGGTGGATGAGGTGGTGGTTTATCCCTATCATTTAGGTGAGGTGGAATTTGGTTCCTAACCTATAGGGAAGATCCCTTTGATCCCTCCTCCTAATCCTCAACCTATTCTATCCCTTTAACCTTATAAATTAAACCCTCTCTCCATTTGGAACGGAGGAAGGACTATGGTAATCTTATGCTGGTGGAATTTCTAGGTGGCTTAGTAGTTTGCTTTGGAGGCTTTGGCTTGGATTGTTGGATGGAATATTGCAACGTTAAGGCTAACTTGTGATGTTCCTTCTTATTGTAATTCTATGTATCTCCTTGATTACATTAATACAAATATTTTTCCATAAATGTTATTGCATTGATAATGTTTATAGCTTTCTTCCTTAACTGTTAGATTAGACCAATTATATGTTTGGATACACATATGTTGTTTTGCTTGTTTCCACTTGCTTGACAGGTTTTTTCAACTGAATATCTGAAGGCTCTGGAGCTTGGATCAACAAAGAGAGAAGAGGATCTGCGATTAACAGGTAAGTGATCTATCTATTTCTTTTCATTTCTGTTTGATCTAGGAAAGTAGATTGTATTCTGTATTTGATTTATTCTAGATCCACTTGGACTAGGGAGATCTAGCTTGATTCTGATTGAGTAGATTTATTCGATAACAACGGCTCAAATATGACAACTCTCCTGAAGCAGGATCAGCTGAGGATTGGGCGATCGAGAAAGAACACTTCCTGCTGTTGTGGCAAAGAAAAGAAAATTCATCCGACGCAGTGGGTCTCAAAATCAAAGGTAAGGATCAGGCGAGAAAGGAGAAAACGTCTGTTGTTATGACAGAGAAAAGAAACATCACCCGATGTAGCAGGTCACAAAAATTGGAACAAGTTCCAATATTCAACCTACAAGCATTCCCGCCGTTGTGGCCCAACCTTTGGAAGAATTCTGACGCAGCAAACAAAATGATCCGGTGGCGCTTCAGAAAAAACATTCACTGTAGTAGCTCAAAGAACATAATTCAACCACTGTTGCAGCTAATTTCTTGAAAAGAACTCTACTACGGTATCTTCAATAAAATAATCAAAGCGTGATAAAACCCTACCGCTGTAGCGGCTCCAATCTTGAAAAACCATCCGCTATCGCGGGTTAAACATGAAGATTCATTCGCTGTGGTGGATCAAAATATTTTTTCTGCCTTAGTGTAAAAACCAATTTCCTGAATTTTCCCATGATGAAAACAAGCCATGAATGCTAGACTTCATACTTCAAATGTCTAAGTAGCAAAAACTAAAACTTTAAAGGGGGGTCCTAAAAAAGCAGTTTTTTTTGGGTAATAGTTGCAGCAACAACGCCTTGATAACAACCAATAACTAGAAGGAGATCCTTGAACACACAAATGGATGGAAAGATAAGTTTGTCTACAAATTAATCTCCACTCTTTGATGAGACAAATTCTTCGACTTGGAGGGAAAGAATTAAAGGATATTTAAATTCAAGGGGATCTGGTGTTTGGGAAACAATTGCATGCATATTTATCCATTCAAGGAATCAATCAAATCATCTATCCAAAAGGGAAGCAAGGAAGAATGAACCAATGTAATTTGAGGCTATCCTTGACATCATATCAAGTAAAATCAAAGATGAAATGAGATAGTGCACGGCTGATAAAAAACTATGGCTCAAGATAGAGAATCTTTGTTAAGTCGAAGAGAACACCACAGAATCAAACCTTAGAAAGTATCAAATGCAATGTTCAGGTACATTAGAAGTAGGATCCAAGGATGAAAACAAAATTGACGAAGTAAATCATTCTCCTAGATATTCGAATTGCAGTGATTCGAAGAGAGAGGTTGATTGTCCTAATGAAGAGAAAGACATGACAAAGATTAAGAATGATGTTATAATCACGTTAAAAAACGTTTGAGGACCAGAATGTGATTCATATGTCGAAGTTTCTTAGGATGATATTGACATTCTTGGAAGCAAACGTATGTGTGTACTTAAAGAAATAGAGAGAGTTATAGCAAAAATGTGTTAGTACTATAACAACTACTCGAGGAATCTAAAACAAAGGAACAAGAAAAACATGAATAAGTTGCCGAAGTCATGATTGAATTAAAAATATAATGTGAAGAATATTTTAAAACCAAAGAAGAAGAGATCATGAATATGAAGACAAATATTGATAACCTAACAGAGGAAGTAGAAATACAGAAATCAAACGACAAACTTAATAAAACCACAAAATTCATAGAAAACACAATAGAAGTGGTCATTGGGTTGAAAACCAAACTTGAGGAATCCAAAACTAGAATAGAGGATTTGAAAATTTAGTTGATGGAGAAAGAAGACACATGTCATAAGCTAAGATTGGAAATAGAAGAGTTCAGAGGAAACACTAAGGAAGCATACGCTAAGCTTAATTTTGAGAACAACTCAACAATTTTGAATGATATACTAAATATTCAAAGATCACCTACTGAAAAATGTGGTCTTGGTTACAACAAAATGGTTTACAAATCCAAAGATGATAAATGGATTCTAAGATGGATGCAAGAGATAGAATTTCTCACATCAAAATAAAAGGTGATGTCACAGACCAAGACTATGATCTGAATTTAGTCAAAAAGCAAAGTCATGAAGGAAGAAGTAAGAAATGTATCATAAGGTGAGCTCTTCGTATCAAAACAATTTTGGAAAAAATATGTCATTAGGACGGGGATAAAAAATCTAGGTATGGAAATTTATTTAATGGTTATTGTTTCTCTTGGTATGAATTCGGTCACAAAGCATTGGAGTGTGAAAGTTATGGCAAGAGAAAGTTCAATAATACAATGAAATGTTTGAGGTTTAATTACGATGGACATTGCATCATACAATAAGATGCTACACTTGTAATGGTTTTGGGAACAAATATGAAAATTTTCGGAGCACAAGAAGAAAATCAGTGAGAAAATCATGAAAACAAAGTGTAGTATCAAAAGAAACATTTAGAAAGCCCAATGTACTCTAAAAAATGGATAAGAAAAACTCCAAATCCATATGTCGACGAGGTTGGTAATAATAGTATTAGAGTAGCAAAATATTATTGCATATACCACTACAAGGAAAAGAGTCTATAGCATAGGTCATAACAGAGGCTTTTAGTGTTACAATATTGGCAAAAGATGTAAAAAATCCTCCGCTACAACATCCACCAATGGTAGCAGATGTTTTAACAGAGGTTATAATAGATAAATTTTATAACTAAAAAAAACTTAGCATCCAAATATTTTTTATTGTTTCGCTTTGTTTAATTTAAGCACACCGATGTGTTAAATAAAAAAATGAAACAATGTAGTACAATGCAACTAATCCACACCGATATGGTTCAATGTAACTAATACGCACCGGTGCAGCACAATGTAACTAATCCGCACCGGTGCATTCAAACAGAACAAGCACCGTAAATAATTGAATTTATATTTCATCAATGATGCCTGCATAAATATTATACACACATGTGCTTGCGTACATTTGAACTTACTGGTGCAATATGTCATCATTCAAACCGGACATTTTTTTTAATTTTGAGATTTTGACTGGTGTTTTCCATTTACCTAAGAGAACTGGTGCATTTTATTGTCAAATAGGATGCATTGGGGCACTTATACACAAAAGAATCACCATTGTGCGTAACCTTTCATAGCTATCAGTGTGTATAACCCATTGGCATGCATTAGGGAAAAAAACATATGAAAATGCACTAGAGAATTTGTCTGACATGGGGGAATGTTTGTTTTAATATTTAATAGTGCATTTAATTTACATAAACACACCAGTGCGAAGTGTTCACGTAGATGCATCGATGCATCTTCAATTATCAAAAGCACCACATATGATTCTTCAAACAATGGTTACTGACATTGCAATTGTTAGTGCTAGAAATTGTTCCTAGACTATCACAAGAACAAGCTAACACAATCTCAAAAAGAAAACAAAATGAAATTGGTTTTTTTAGGGTTTTGGTTTAAAAATTTATCAACAAGGAGGTAGTAAACATTCACAAGCTAATACATAACTGAATCATGCACAAGTTAGATAAATTGGGGATCAAACACATCCCAATAAGCCATAAACATTACACATGAAATACTAATTCCACCCACAAGCTACAAGCATTTANCTAAACAATCAACCAGATCAAAAATGAAACAACATGACAGGTAAAAAGGCTTATCATTTTATATATAATCAATAAGAGTCATCAAATTACATAAGAGTTATCAGTGCTAGCTTGAAATATCACAGCTCAAAAAGCCTCTCCTTGAGTCAAAACTCGAACCTCCCAAACTGTATGTTTGTCTTCCTTTTATCATCACAAAGGTAAAGTAGTTCCATAACAACCTTCTAGTTCAAAATTTGAAACAATTACATCAATTAGTTACATGCTAACTCAAAAGCTTTAAATACAATTAACCCAAAAATAACAAATCGGATTTGGGGAAATTTGGCAAATTTTTGAAAATTTGGGTCTCAAAGACACCTTCATATCTCTCGATATGTAACTGAGTCCATGAAGAACAAAAACCTCTCTTGTTTTTTAAAAATTCTCCTTAAATTGATCAAAATCCGTGCTGGAATTTGTGACTAAAATAGTAAATTATTAAATTTTTCAAACCCTGAAAAATAGGCCACAAAGATGAATTCGAATCTCTCAAACGATAAACCTCTTTTGTTGTGGAAAAAAAACCTATTTTGGTTTTCTATAATTCGTTTCCATCACCTCATAATATTCTCCCAATGATAATGATAAAAACAGGAAAAACAGAGCTGCTACAGGAATCCTTTTTTGAATATTTTTTAACCAAGGCTTAAAAATGAAGAACAACATAAACAAGACAAATAAATATTTTTTAACCAAGACAAATAAACTAAGAACAACATCTAGTTATAAGATCTGGCTCCTGCTGCGGGATGAAATCCTCCTTGTGAGGTTTCAAGAACCTGTATATCAGTGCCTTCTGCCCATCACCTAAACCTATCTATTACTCTGCAAAAATTCCATTGGGCTATGGAGTCTTTATTCAATCTCTACAACTTTCTCAAACTCTAAACACATACCTCTGAAATGACAAAATACTGCTACAAACCAGCAAACTGAAAAGAATCTACATGCTTGTATAGTGAGTTTATTCTGTTATTTACTCCTACTTGTAATCGGAGGAAACAACCCAATCAAGTGTAATCATACTTCCAGTGAAACCAAGAAACCATTTTACTGAGAATCATAATTCCATGCATGCTATTGTTTGAGAAGAGCCACAAAACATGTGATAAATGCAATAAAGAGTCTGTAGGCAACTGATACTTACAACTGGAAATAGGAAGTATGCCAAAAGTTGGAGCGTTAGAAACCTTTGAAAAATACAACTCCATCCAAGAAGCCACGGGATCATGAAACTCATGCAAAATTATTCCTTCATGTTGTTCAAAAAGAAAGGACTACAACTAGTTTTCCTCAATTCTCAATACTCCATGAGATAATACAATAAGAGAACAATATATAAACTCTTCAACTTTGTTGAGGTTATACTGTTTTATATCTTCCACTAACTCAAGCGGACTAATTTCTGAAGAGTGATGATCACTTCCCTTAATGCCTGGGTCAGATTCACATTCATCATAGAAAGAATGATTTGAAAAAACATTAGCATGATCTTCCTCATCATTATCATCTTTTTTTATCCATATTTGAAGTAACGGGTACATAAAGAGAAAGAAAATACTCTTTTTGTTCCTCCTTGGAAATAAATGATCTCTGCAAATCTAGTTCTTCATGGTTGGTGCAATTTCCTTTTGTCTACAAATATGAAAGCTGAGGATTGCCCTTACTGATTTCCATTGGCATTTGACCAAAATACAACTGATCAATGTGTTTTGTATCTAAAAAAAACAAATCTTCAGGTTTATAATAATCAGAATTAATGATAATAAAAGAACCTTCAGCTTCTTCATTATTCACTTCTAGTGCATATTTATGGGAAAACCTGCCATCTTGAAGATCATTAGAGAACTGATGAATATTGTGAGGGGCCAATTCTTCTCTATCTATATCTTCAATCTCATCATGCAATTCATATTCCTCACAACAATTTTCAAATAGAATATCTGTCGGATAAAATATTTGATGATGATGATGAAAAATAGAATGAAACTCCTTCAAAGAATGAATGCTAGCAGCGGGAAGAGATTGACACCATTCACGAGCATGTTCTTCTAAAGAAAATCTAAACATCTTGATTAAGACATCCTCATGAACAAAATCATGTTCAAGCATGCAGTTATGAAAATTTAGTAAGTGCTCATGAGGATGCTCATACTTGTTTCCTCTGAATCTAGGAAGATAGTCACCCCACTCAGTTCTAGAAAGCACTAGATGTGGAAAAGTAGAAATATTTGAGAAATCACAGAAAGCATACCCCGTAGCCACAATGGCTTCCATGCTCATTGACATCTTGAATCAATGGAGTGGCCAACAAATCTTTCTTCTGTGGAGTCGCCGGTGAAAAATTGTAGTCTAAAAGATTTTCTGACTTTTTTCACCTCTCAAAATCAGATGAATAATGATATCCCAAGGAATATATACTTCAGCTTCGTCCTTGGAAATGTCACCAAAGATGTCAGTGCTAGAAATTGTTCCTAGACTACCACAAGAACAAGCTAACACAATCTCAAAAAGAAAACAAAATGAAATTGGTTTTTTTAGGGTTTTGGTTTAAAGCTTTATCAACAAGGAAGTAATAAACATTCACAAGCTAATAAAGAACTGAATGATGCATAAGTTAGATAAATTAGGGATCAAACACATCCCAATAAGTCATAAACATTACACATGAAATACTAATTCCACCCACAAGCTACAAGCATTTACATGAATAAAACCTTTAAAGAAGAAATGAAATTGTAGACTGAACAATCAACCAGATCAAAAATGAAACAACATGACAGGTAAAAAGGCTTACCAGTTTATATATAATCAATAACAGTCATAAACTTACATAAGAGTTATCAGTGCTAGCTTGAGATATCACAACTCAAAAAGCCTCTCCTTAAGTCAAAATTCGAACCTCCCAAACTGTATGTTTGTCTTCCTTTTATCATCACAAAGGTAATGTAGTTCCATAACAACATTCTAGTTCAAAATTTGAAATAGTGACATCAATCAGTTACATGCTAACTCAAAATCTTTAAAGACAATTAATCCAAAAATAACAAATCGGATTTGGGGAAATTTGGCGAATTTCTAAAAATTTGGGTCTCAAAGACGCCTCCATATCTCTCAATCTAGGATACCTGTGCAACAACTGAGAGAGTTTTTTTTAAATGAGTCCATGAAGAACAAAAACCTCTCTTGGTTTTTAAAAATTCCCCATAAATTTATTGAAATCCGTGCTGGAAATTTGTGACTAAAACAATAAATTATTAAATCTTTCAAACCATGAAAAATATGCCACAAATATGAATTCGAATCTCTCAAACGATAATAGTTGTTGCAAAAATGAGAGAGATTTTTGTGAATGAGTCTATTGTGAACAAAAACCTCTTTTGTTTTTCCATCACCTCGTAATATACTCCCCCAATGATAATGACAAAAACAGGAAAATCAGAGCTGCTGCAAGAATTTTTTTTGAATATTTTCTAACCAAGGCTTAAAAATGAAGGTTAGTCATAAAGTTAAAACTTGAAATAAACTTTATTATAAGTTTTTAAGACCTTAGAGATATATATATATTAACTAATAATCCCACAGAAAAAACCTTAAAACTAATAAAATGAAATAACCAAATCATTAAAAGCATCAACTCAAACAAAAAGTACTAATAACCAAAAATCCTCAAAACCAACTTAAAATGTAAAGTCATAGTAAATCAATGTTTGAAAAATAAGACAAATAAACTAAGAACAACATCTAGTTATAACAACAGTTATATATATATATATATATATAACTGTTGTTATAACTAGATGTTGTTGTTAGTTTATTTGTCTTATTTTTCAAACATTGATTTACTATATATATGTCTTATAAACATTATAAAGTTCATGATTAATTTGTATTGTCCTTAACTTTGATTGAAGTGACTTTGTATTGTCCTTAACTCTGATTGAAGTGACTTACTGAACTTATATCATTTGTAGTGACTTACTGATTCTGATTGAAGTGACTTAGTCTTTATTTGTAGTGACTTACTGATTTCTTTTCTTTTGTTGGTTCGGGCTTTAAAAGTCTGTTTGGAGTTACTTACTTTTGCATGTAATTATTTATAGTCATTTGATTTAGGTAACCTCTGAACTGTCAAAATTTCTGTTTTTAAACAACTCATTTTTTATGAAACTAATAATTATCTATAACTTTCTAGAAGTGTTTTTTTGGGGAAAAAATTGGTATTTCAGAGGGTATAACTAAAAAATTGGTATATATATAAAAGATAAATAAACTAAGAACAACATCTAGTTATAACAACAATTATATATATATATATATGATATTTTTATTTTTTTTATTCCATTATTCATTTGAAATTTAAAGATATTTTATAGTACTATTCACTTCAATTTTAATGATTGCATATGTGAGTTTTATTAGTGTTATGGTAGACACACTAGAGCAACATCAATTATCAAAAGTACCACATATGTTTCTTTGAGTAGTGGCTACTAACATTGTAGTCAAATATATATATTATATGTTTTATTTTTTAATTCCATTATTTATCTAAAATTGAAAGATTTTTGTATAGTACTATTCATTTCAATTTTAATTATTGTGTTTGTTTGGGTTAATTTATTATATCATAGATGCAAGCATTTATTGTAATATTTTATCATCCATACATTTAATTACCAATGTACTTTTTCACATGTAACATTTGACAATAACATTGAAGAATGCAATAAGATTAAAAAATAATAATTTATTATATATCAATAAGAGTGCCTTTGTCATACAAAATAGGATAGCATAGAGATAACAATAATCAAAATATCAACATGCATGTAATTGTTACACTTATTGGTAACTCGTTTTTCAATTCAGACTCTATGCCCAGTACATTATTATACAAAATGTCTGATTTTCATAGAAAAATATTTCAAAATATACAACAAGCTACAATAGCTTGCATTGACATCAAAATTAAATATGGATCATCATTCTTCGTTGGAACTATTATTGGTGCTCTAGTAGCTTGTATCAATGGGGTTATTTGTCTAAATATTTTCTTTATTGGATCAATTGTTTTCCTCTTCTTGAGCTTCCATCTACAAACATAAAAATAAAGTGTACCAAGTGTATATTCTACACTGCCAGGAATAATGAAAAATACAATAAATAGTATACATGAATGTAAATTGAAAATTTGCGTACCATAAAAAGAATTGATTCATGAATGATACACATTATTTCAAAACCAAATCTCATGCCTTCTATCAATAAGTGAGTTGTTTCCTCCACTCCATACTTTGTTTCCTGCAAGTTTTATACCCCTTATAAATCATAGATTTAATATAAATAATTTTTGGTGTTCTATTAATTATAAGATAAAAAAGTAAAATAACATAGATATAACTTACAAATTCCACAATTAATTTTTGATACGCCAACATATGCTCACAACCCTTTCTTAATCCAATGTCAATCAATTCTTCTAATGGATCCTCTTTGTATGTTAACACCTATTTCAAGAATCCAAGGGTTGTGAGTGGAAACAAAAAAAATAAATATACAAATAGTGACCACTACGAAATCTTCATTTATTATAAGGAAATCACAAATACTCACAAACTTTTCTATCAACCCCTTTTTTTCCTTGTAGTCCGGTCTTGTGTGCTAACTGGGTTCCATTTTTGTTCTTCTCTGCATCAAAACAATTGAAAATTAATATTTAATGTTGAATTAATTAATGAGATGTACATAATCCTAAAAATAATTGATTTCATTTATTTGAAGAACAGTGTTGTTGAGATGGCTCCCCCTGAGATGTTATTATGTCAATTCCCTTGACCATATCCTTGTACAATTTCTTAGACATCCCTACTGGCACATTTGAAATATCACCTCGTTCATCCTTTGGGATTTTCATAATCTTATTGGAAATGTAAAATCACATTAAACTATTTTTCTGTTGATATGAAAAATAAATATAGAAGAATTAAAATTATTGGAGGAATGACACTTTGTAGTAGTCATATATATAGATATTATACATAAACATGTTTAGGAATATTACTTTTTGAATGATTTTTGTTGTTGTTGTATGTTTTTTCTATTGCAAGTCTAACAGGTCTCATTGACCATTTCTTTGGGAACGCCTCTTGTAGTTTACATATGACACAATTTTTTGAATCATTTGATTGGTTTCTGTATTGTAAGTGAAAACTACGTCTGTACATTCTTTCCAATATTTATCTCATAGTATTATAAAATTCTTTGCCCATTTTATTAACTTCTAGCACCACTCCATATGAGCTAAGGACCAATTGATCATCATTTGCATCTTCCATTATTTCTTTTCTTATGATGACATTGACTTGTATTGCTGTCAATCCCTGTATAGCATTCAACACATGTGAATTAGATTGTTTGAAACATATTACTACTAAATATTCATAAGGACATTATTACTCAAATTTGAAGAAATAATTCATATTGACTTCTTTTTATTCACTTGATTCATCCCTCTACAACCTTTCCATCAATGTTTTATGCTCTTATGGACTTAGATTAGTAAGAAAATTATGAAGCTTCCTCTTTTTTTGGCTTTGCATGTTATACATTAACTAATACATATTAGTGAAATTTACAAATAATTCAAATAAATTAATTTAAATACATAAATTAATTAAAACCACTTGCCTTCTTCGTAATTCTGGATGTGATTCCATCATGTTGACTAAAGTTGTCATTCATTGAATTCATACCATGAATTTTCTATCAATAAATATCCTAGACCATTAAACATAGAAGCTATCATTACATTATACAAATAAATTATAGACCTTCAAAATAGAAAACAAGTCTACTATCGGTGTGCTCTATCAAATACAATGCACTGGTGTGTTACACCAACATAGATGCGCCACGAATGGCTGAAAATTATTTACCATTTTATGGAAATAAAATATGGTGCATTCCTGTGATTATTGGTTATATATGTGTGTAAATGCACCGATAACAGAGAATAAAGAAATGAAAAAATGAGAAAAAATTGCATGCTACATGTCATTACCGGTGCACTCTATAGAAATGAGCACCAGTGCTTTCCTGTAATACAAACACACCGATTTTGTCACATTTTTTTATCTGAAAAAAAAACTTTACAAGGCCGACATGGTTACATATTTGATCCACAAAATGGCCCCATCTCACTGTACACTTCTATATATATTCACAAGTTTAGGAAATCTAAAATCCCTGAAAGTTGAAATCATAATTGTGTATAACAATAGAGGGATTTAAACCTAATGTAAAATTTTGTAGCCACATAAAACAAAAAGAAGTAGTGTGAAAATAAGGGTTGCAACATTGAAGGTGAGTATGAATTTTTTTTTCTAAATCTAGTTAAATTCTAAATAAGATAATAAGATTAACAATAATTTTTACATGCTTGGAATTTTTACTATGTAGAGTTTAGTTTGATTCACCACACCTAACAATTTTTTATCTTTAGAATAATTCAATTGCTCCAAACACCTTCCACACAAGTATCTCTTCTAAATCTCTCCCCTAAAATTTTCGACGAAAGAATGAATTAATGAAGTTATATTTTTTTCTTTTAAACACAAATTAGAATTAGTTTTCTAACTTTAAATTGCCACAATTTTTTCAGTTTATGGCAAAAATAGCTTGTGCAATTTTCTTAAATTTTTATTTTTCAACATTTCAGTGTGCTCTTGTTCAAGCCGCACAGGTGTGAATATATGAAATGCACTGGCCTCCTGCAACTTGAAAAAAAAAACATGCCTCGGTGCACATATACTTATGACACTCCAGTGCACTTGTATTTATAAAATGTGTCAGAATGAAAAATGGTGTATAAATATCCACTACCAAATATAGCATATATTTTCTACTGCATGGGATTTTGGGAACATTCTTTCACGATGAGTTTATTGTTGTTAAGCACCGACCTTCCACAACTTAGAAAAAAATATCATGCAATGGTACGTGTACACATATGACGCCCAAGTGCACTTGTGTTTATTAAACACACCGAAGTGAAAATTTATGTAAACTGCACGTATAAATATCCGTTACCAAATGTAGCAGATATTTTCTATTGAGGGGGATTTTGTAAGGTTCTTTCATGGTGCGTTTATCATTATGAGAGTACAGCTTTGGGATCCATTCCCGTGTGACTTGTGTTGTATGAAGTCTGGAATCTATGTTGTATTAGGTTCAGATCTTCTCCATGGAATAGTATGTTGTATTATGTTCACTAACTTATGTTATATTAAGTTAAAGAGATTATTTTGTATTAGGCTAGGATTTGTGTTGTATGAAGTCCTATTCGTGAGAGATGTTTGTATTGGGATCTTATGTTTTTTTAAGATCACGACCTTATGTTGTATTAAGGTTAGAGACTTGTGTTGTATTAAGTCTAGAACGTATGTTGTATTAAGTTCAGGGTCTTGTGTTGTATCAAGACCACATGACTTATGTTGTTTTAAGTCTCAAGGATATACTATGTGATGTATGGATATTCATGGTCAACAGGTGCTACAAGTATCGTTTAGGGATTAGATACCCCTAGAGCACATTACTTTATCACTTGACTATATGACCTAGGGTAATACATACGATCATAGGTTCGAAACAATTCTTATAAGTATGATATGATATTAATGATTAATTAAGTAAACACATATGGACAATGCATAATTAAATAAATAAAGATGAGGGATCACCTATTGAAAGGAGTAGGGATGGTGAGGTAGATTTCCATCCAAAACGTGGAGGCAGAGGAGGAGCTACAAGATATTGAAGACAACATTCAGATATTGACCGATGGTGTTCCATACATATCTATTGATGACCTTCCCAGGAATTATTAGCACCACACTGGAGGAGTATCAGGGTGGTTTGGGAGGCTACTCTGCAGGGTATCTTGTGTTGTTATGTGCTACCATGATCACGAGGATTAGTCCAGGGTGACTCCTATTTTGTAGTATATGCATTGAAAGCTTTGAAGCTTCAGTTTTTTACCTTTAGATGTACTGAAAACTCGGTGGTTTTATATTTTTTGGTACACTAAAAGCTTATGGCTTCATATTTTTCCTCAGGATGG